>JACSZP010034209.1:180-21088 GCA_016161895.1 Pinna nobilis
CGCCTCACTGTATTCATTACATGATAAACATTCACGTTCAATATAGTTGCAATGAAGGAAATTGCAGTCGGTATGTAAATATTGTCGAAGAGCTAATGCGTGTAGCTGACGTCATTTAACAACGAAATACATCATAGCTACATACAACAACTCCTAGCGGCTACAACAGTGTACACCCCAGCTTTTGTTACGTCACGAGCAATGGCGGGTATGGCCAGTTAGACGCCATACACATTCACTTTCTTTAAGAGGAAATGAAATAAGCAAATATGAATATTATTCCATAACCACAACATCAGTTTAAAATATAGCTCAAATATTTAAAAGGCAAATGTAGCCAACCCAGGTAAATATTTTATAGATCAGACTGACAACAAATATTATCACCCAACAAACCTTGTGATACATGTTTGATAAAAGATAATTACAATGTTCCCTTTATAGATAATTGAAAATACTACCCAAATATACAGACCCTTCCATTTTATTCCCGTCTTTTTTCGGTACTGACGTATTTAAAAAAGATATGTACATATCGATCAGTTTTTAGGTTAAATATCTATTTATGATTCTTATTTCCTTATAGCTATATATCATTGTATTAATTTCTCTTCTATGTGATGAATGGTCGAACTTACTTTGAAAATTGTTTACCTAATGAATGAAAAAAAGAATGTTGAGCATATTGATAGAAACAAAGCTTTAATAAGTTCAGTAATGAAGCTCCGAATAAATCTGATGAAGACTTTCTTTCCTCTTCGATACAAACGTTGCAAAGATGCAAAATTTTAATTTTTATTATGATCAAGACGTGAGCTTTAATTTTCCACTCTTGAATTTAAGAAGTATTTAGTCAATATAGCCTAGATTAATATACCATTAATACGAACATTGCACAATAATGAATGTGTATAGTCATTTTCTCGGCCAACGTATGAATAAATCTTGTGATAAATATAAATCTTATTATTAGTTCCAATATATACTTATAATCTTTTAGAGAGTGAACTTTTTTTTCTCTGTTTCTTATAAGAACAAATTTTATTTAGAATATCGTGAATCGCCCTCTATAGTTACATTAAGAATATTCATAGATATATAATGTAACCATAGTTTACTATTTTGATGTACACTTTAATCAGCAATCTGGAATTTCCTCTTACTGAGGTTAAAGAATCCACAATGTTTTATTTCTTGAGATCAAATGTCAGGTAAGAATTTAAAGCAATCATGGAAAACACCTAATTGTCTTTTATGTATCTTATGTTTAGTTCTAGTGTTTTTCTTCGTTACTGACTAGAAACATTAAATTACATTGTCACTAAGGAAAAAAATTAATTATGTAAAACACAAAAAAAAAGATATTTTGGAGAATCTTTCTACTAGTATATCATACCACCGGTGCATCTTTATATCCGTGTATGATTCAGACTCAAACTTTGATAACCTCTTTCTTTATATCCACATATCTTCTTTGCTTTTACTATAACCCGCGCATGACATTATGAGAAAAGAATGCAATCAGTCAAAACGACTGCACATAAATATACTGTTACTTTTCATTTCTCATTTTTCGCAAACCCTTATTAAATGACTAGCTAGCATTGTAGTCATGGCCGTTTAAAAAGGAATGAAAGGTCAGCAAATTGATATTTTGTCCTTACACTGTATATAAAATAATGTGCGTCCTCTTGTTCTTTTTTTCTGTTAGAAGGAGACAATCCCACACGTAAATGTTTAATTTATAAGATGAAATAACAGTATTATACTTAAAATGTGCATTAATGAAATTTCAAGGCGCTTGTTTCACTGAAAGGTGTCAACGATGTATCGTGCCCCATTGTTCTTACCGACGAAGACTTAGCTCATTTAGATTTTTACAAAAACAAAAAGTAAATAATTTATTGTTCATTTGAAACATTACGTCATTTACTTTTCGATGGCGATGGAAAAAGAAGGTTAGAGACACCGAGGGGTCAATTATTTTTCTAATTCCTTTGTATAATGTGAAATTGTTCATGAACCCTCAAACTATAAAAGAACAACCGGGCTATCTTCCGATGAATATATCATTCAGCTTGACTAAAATATAAATTCATACTACATTTATGCTTATTGAATAATAGAATTGAAATAATGATATATGAGTTTACAGTTCAATTAACTTGGACTCAAAATTCCTGTTGAAAACACAGAAAGGATTCACGAATAACAAGGAAAAAAGAAAAATGGAAGAAAATGCAACTGTCGAAATTTCCCGGGGGGAAATAAATGTTCCTCAGTTTTTTCGATTTTGTTGATGTTTTTTTCACCTTTATAGTTTAATCCATTTTCGAAAAAGTAGTATGTAAATTAATCGAGAGGGTAATATTTCAATTGTAAAGCACATTTAATTTCTGTCACAATAACGGTACATTTGACGGGCAAAAATGTGTTGAATCGATTATGTATGAATTCGATCATCTTACAAATATGAAATAAAGGATGTTTTCATACATAATTTTCTGAATAAGTAATTCTGTGCCAAAGAACGTGTGTAATATATATATAAAGTGTGAGTTTTAGCTCTATTTTGATTTTTAGATTTAAACGCTATTTGGAATTATAAATTATTATAAATCAAGATGTTCTCGATATAATTCTAATACTCTTGATTTTTTTCGGGCAATCTCTTTGTGAAATAATTGCATCTATGTTAATCCGGTCAAACCCGCTATAAAAATAACATTTACATAACGTAGTCATGATTTTGTTATTTTATTTTGTTTATCTATTTTTTCCTTTTTGAATTAGCGCTTATTTCTAGTAACTTGCATTTTTAAGGACACACCACCAAATGACCGTGATGATCATCAAATTTTGCCCTGACCTATGCTCGTCACACTCTAATCAAAACTTGATCTCCATAATGCTCCTCTCCTGCAGCATATTGAAGACCGAGTTTTAATCGGATTGATGCTCATCAATAAGGGTAGTTGACCAGTGAGACCTTAAACATGCTAACACTGATTCTGTCGAGAACTTTAGTATTCATAGTCTCGTCTGATGTATGAAAGATTAAATTGCTCATTACAAAGTGACAAATTGATGATATCAAGGAAAACAATTTTTCAAGAGACATTTAAAAAACAAGGGCAAATATAGAGTGAAAAAAGTGCAAGTAGAGTGAAATTATCTGATTCTAGATGTATCGTCTGTCCAAAGCAACGGTATTCCATAACACAAAATGTTATAAGTGGATAACGTGATAAAATGAAACAAACAACCTGTATCTAATTTTAGTTTATAACCTACGAGCTATGTCCATCAATCTGTAGTCAGTTCACAGAATATGAGCTGTATCTCTCATTTCGATAACAGTACATTTGAATAACTCTGTTGGAATTACACAACTGGGATACAATTTGTAGTCGATACATTGCATGAATACCATCTATGATATTAAAATAGGGAAGTAGAAGGCAGAAAGGGACATTCAAAATTCAATAAATCAAAGGCAGACAATGCCGTGCGCAGAAAAAAAGATACAACACTTCAAACAGTATTACACACAGTTTCATTTATAACTAAAAATAGAGTAACACGAACCCGAATAACCAGGGGTGAGTTCAGGTGCTCCAAAAGGGTAAGCAGCTCCTGCTCTAAATGTGACACCCGTTGTGTTAGCATTATTTCATTACATTTACACTGTGCTTGTTTGTTGTCAATTGTACAGTTTTTATTTTATTTTGATAAATTGTAAACATATGATCGTTAATCCGCATTATTAATCAGAAACTATGGCAATTCATCGCTTTCATTGCTCCTAGTTTTAATGTTCTGTATAGAAAAACAAGAACAATACTTGTATAAACATTTCAGTAATGCATGCAATCGTTGTCAAATATTTCGGAGAAAGATTGGTAACAATTTGTTATTTCATAATAAATAAAAGAATAGTTGTAGTGTTTTGCTGTTGATGATAATGGTATGTTGCTCAATATTCCGATGAGAAACCTTATAAGAAAATGAGATTTTCATCGACTACTGTTGAGATTCTATTTTTTTTTCTTCTGCTCGACACCTAGTTACACTGAGGGGGGTCTTCTTACCGCGCTATCACATTTTCGATTTCGGTGTGTCGTCTTAGCTACCTGCAAAGTTCCCTTCAAATGCAAAAATTAGAATTTTTGCGAGCAATATTAAAGACTTTGGTCTGTTGCTACCTGCATGCGGATCCGAGACTTTCTGCACACCAGGCTTCGAGTCGGTGCAGAAGCGTTTTGAGTACCTCAAATAGACTTAATTAACGGCATTGATGTCTTTTAATTCAAAATCCTAATACGTCACACGCGTTACAAAAACAACAAAAGTCAACATATTCTTAAATATTTTATTACCTTAAATGAACACATGATACAAATACGTTCACAACTTTTTTGTTGTTGTTGTTGTTGGTGGTGTTGTTGGTGGTGGTGGTGGTGGTGGTGGTGGTTTAACTGCAACCTAGCATAGCTACGATGGACGAGTAGAAGAAGTTGTTGTAGCTACTTCTACTGCTGTTACTGCTGCTTTTTCATTTGTTGATGACGGTGATGATGATATAGTAGCTATAACTTTTTAGTTATAGAATTTTTCGTTTAAAAATCATACATGAACCGGGAGAACTTAAAGTCGCAGTTGCAGTTTAGGTAGATTATTGGTATGGTTAATTGTTATTGATGTTTCGAAGTTCTTGTGTTTTGTTTTGTTTTGCTTTACATCACACTAGACTAATTTTCAGTCATATGACGGCGGTCTTGTTTTGTTTTAAATGGAGAATAGGACCCGGTTTAAAATGTATCCGTGAAGAGTCCATTAGTTTACCGCAAGGTAGCAGGCAAACTTAATGGAATAATTAAGATAGTCGGCCAAAGTAAAAGTTATAGCATTGGCAGCCAGTGGGCCGCTGTGGTTTGCCTGCTTGTCCTCTGATCGAGATTCCCAACCCTTGCCAAGCTGTGGGTGGTTGCACCTGTCCTTACAGCGAGACAGTTAAAACCGAGGTCCCGCATCACAGCATGTATCCACATAAATAAACATTTCCTGTGCTATGGCCATGTGACCCGATGGTAGGCTAAATTTGTCGCCCTTCGGTCACACGGTGACGTCTCTGTCTAAGTGAAGGATTATTGAGTGGGATGTTAAAAAACAACGTTAAACATTTTCCGTCATCTTTACTGTTATATTGCTATTACTGTTATATTATTATTATTATTATTATCATTATTATTATTATTATTATTATTATTATTATTATTATTATTATTATTAGTATTAGTATTGTTGTTGTTGTTGTTGTTTTGTTGTTGCTGTTGCTGCTGTTTTATTTATATTTATTGATAATTATCTTTATTTTGTATTTATTTTGTTATTGTGATTTTAAAAATTATCATAAATATCATTATTATTTTACTGTCATTTTCATTTTTTAATTTATCGTACTGTAATCATCATTGTTATCACAATCATCATCATTTTATTTTAAATTCTAGCCTTATTTCAAGCTTTAATTATCAAGATCATGATTATCCCTAGTTTTTAATTTTTACTCTATAATTCATTGATGGCATATTATCATTCTCAATTTATTTTTTTAATATATTTTGAATAATTTTAAGACGAATTCAATGTGCCATCCTTCATCATTTCGGTGATAATTCGATATCTCATCTTGGATCTAAAACAAACATTTATTTTGTACGTGTAAAATTATGTTGCCCTTCTGTTACCTGATTTTCTATTCACTAACAATTTCCAATAAAGTTAACCTGTCCATACTTTCTTTCCTCTCCGATGTCTTTAACATATCTATAGCCACTGTTCGTGGTATACTTTTTTGAGTCATTTTACTACAAGCGCAGAACCTGTATACCTATAAACATATCTAATAATTATGCCGCTGCACGAATCTGGGGAGTATACATATAACCTTTGACACCTCTCAGTATGGATGTTTATGCTTTAAATAATACAGAATAATTCAAAAATACATTTATGTGGTGTCAGCGGGTGTTTTCAAAGTGATTGTGAGTTAGCGTATTTAGTTCAACCCGACTATTAAACATCGAGCCAAAATGATTGTTCTGGTATAGACGTTAAAACATGTCATACAATTACAATAATAATTATTATTACATTTGTGTAATTCTGAGACCTACGAGAAACTATTTTAATATTGTAGCTCAACACTTCTTTTACAAAATATTTCATAAACGATCATTGCAAAATATTCTCCGTCACATTTTTTTTTACATTTACAAAAAAAAAATCTATAGTATAAGTATCTATAATATAATGCATCACTATCAAAACTTAATACAGAACTACTTCAAAAAGATATGAACTTTCAATTTCGGAATCATTATTGAAACATGAACTATATTTGATTAATGTTAAATAACTGATGGATTTTTTAGGACAACAATTAAATTTTTAGTGAATTCAGACGATCATTAAACGACAATAGGTTGTTGATATAATTATGTTGTGTCTACTCTTACATTTAATAACGCAATGGATGTAGATATTGTAATTATACATTTGATGGAAATTAAAGGTACTCGTAAAAAAATCAATTTGAATTGATTAATTTGTCTTTAGCATCATGAATGGAAAATCTTTAAAATAAAATAATTACATTATTATATATAGAATGTTTTATTCTAAATTTATTTTGATTGCGCAAATGAAAATTCTTTGGCAACAACACATTCAAATTATCTCGCTACATGTATTAAGCATACTGGTTGTCAGAGATTTGAAATTTTTCATTTATAAATTTGTTTATAATCGGTTTCGTAATACTGGTTTTTGCAAGTATTCCAGCTTATACCATAGCTTCAAAATTTGAATATAACCTTTCAAGGATTTAATTCAATAAGCAGACCCTTCTTATTTAGAAACTATGGAGAAAGGTAGTCTTAGATTGCAATCCATGTGAGTAGCTACTTCCCGAAAGTAGACCACGCGGGATAGGGAACAATTGGCTATAATTTGCATATTTACCAGTTAGTCAAGTGAACACTTTACCGCAAATGTTCTTTGTGGAAAAAGAATATGCAAATATTTTAATTCTACAAATTATTTTCGATTTGAAAACGGAATTTTGGCTTAGATCAAAGGATCAAACCACTAGTTTAAACTCGTATATTAACTAATCAGTTATAAGAACACAGAAAAGAAATATTTAAAAGTATGATATCACTGCCTGCATAAGCATTCTCATTAATACTAATTTATGCAGCTGTATACAGGGTGTAAATAAATTGGTCATTTAAGCTTTCAATCAACATAGTTGATTTCCTTGGCAATATTTCAACGATCGCAAGATATTAAGCAATATTTATTCAACTCAATTATTCCAGTCGAATTAATTGTATTTTTTAATGCAAGCATGCATAGAATATTTTCTTCACCTATTTTACTTTTTATTTGTGACGGATCTAATATAATTACACTGACAAATTGTCTATCTGTAAAACCGATATATACTAAAACATTTAAATATTAAATTGCGTTTTACTGTATTCGGAAATATTAACGTGTGTACTTCCTTTTTAATTTCGTTTATTTTTTTTCTTTCTTGCTTTATCGATTGATATTTAGTGTTTTATTTCTTATATAGAAACAGCGTAATATTAAAATCTTAAACGTGTAAGAATGTCTATATAAGAATGTGTATATAAAATTAGGAATTACAGTGATGAAAAGTTTTATATATATATTGTTTTACAGATAGGAAGAAGAAACAGCTATTGATTTTTAATTAAACTGTAAACGATTATTTTTGTTCTGAGACGATACGAACATAGACAACCATTAATCACAATGACGTCATAAAGGGGAGGAATATGAATATAGTCGTGTTTACATTAAGTAGTCAAGAAAAGCCGGAGACACACAGTAGTGTGACACTTGGAGGATACCAACCTTAAAAAAAATTAATAATTTCCACGCTTATATTTTGACAATAACAAAAGAGCTGAAAGCATCCATTTGCGTCTGTCTGGTTTTCGTTTAGATAGATAGATAGATAGATAGATAGATAGATAGATAGATAGATAGATAGATAGATAGATAGATAGATAGATAGATAGATAGATAGATAGATAAATAAATAAATAGATAAAATAGATAGATAGATAGATAGATAGATAGATAGATAGATAGATAGATTAACTAACACTTATACATTATTTAACACGTTTCGTTGTTTTTATCTAAATATGTTAATTAATTTACCCATATTAGTTTGACATATTTTATATTTACATGCATAATACCATGAAAACAATTCTGCTTATATTTTATGCATACGGGGACATGAGTAATATACATTTACACAATCGCTCGTTTTGAAAATTTGTTTGTTTTATACTTTTATGTAAATTAAAGATAAAGAAAACCAACAAAGTGACAACAGCAAATCAGAGTTTAAATATAACACAAACAGCCCCGTCACTCCTTGCAGGTCCAATTCAAACGTTATCGTTTATTTCTTTTAATTTGGCTTTGCAGTACAATACAGCCTTATGGTATTGATCCGTTCTGTTTTCTCAGCGCCAAGACACATTCTAATATAGCTAGGCTTACAAAACTCGTGGTTAGATAACACCCCTGACACGCTGTTTACAAAATTTGAATTGATGAAAACCAATAGAAATACCCACAAATTATTTCATATACGGAACAAGCACCTTAATAACTTAAGGAGACGTATGTGCAATGTGGATTTATATTTCTAACCGGAAGTGACAAGTAGATACGTTTTTCTGCATTTTACAGTTCCAAGTCCTCTAAATCGACCAAATTAGAATTTCTTAAAACTGTTTTACCTACGATTTTCGCTGAGACTAAGATTTAGTGTGATATTAAAATCTATCGTAAGTTTCCATTCAAGCTGAGGAAAAGAGGTCAGCGAGGGTAGTTACCAACAGAACGATGATGGAATTCTATTAGATAATGCCTAACACAGGTGAGTTTTGCCAGTTCGTGCATTTAAAACTATAAAATCGCCTCTTAAGTACCTGTTCGTCTTATTTCATCTTGTTTCGTGAATCCCAGTATGTATTGAAAGCAAAACTATGTATATCCATTATCAGGCGCATCAGAATTCCTGTACATCACTTATTTCAAAATCCTTCGGAAAAAAAATTGTTTAATCCAATTCACTGAAATTCTTTAAGATATTTGTTTCAAACATTTATATAGGCAAACAAGGTAGCATTTCGTACAACTCGGCCTGCTTATATCTTAGGATTACATCAAGAGGTGTTAGTGACAAGGCAAGTGGAGAGGGGGTACTGACAACAGGTTTACAGATAAACTCGCATCTGACGAATTTTGTGCTATACTTAACACACGGATTTGTCAATCCATTTAACGACAACCTAATCTTGTGCGCTATCAGTCATCTCAGCCCTCATTTCTGGTGGCAAAAAGCGTTCATTGAGCAAATAACATAGATTAATATGTACTCTTGGATGGAAAACCACGCTAAAATTTGTCAGATAAGAGGTAAGCTAAGATAGCCCCTTTTTAGTCATGTGACCAGATTTTATAGAAGACCTACTGGTGTACATGTGACATTGATGGATGTGTATATAGTAATATACTTCCATTTAAGAACAATCTTTGATTATTTCAGATCATTAATTGAAGATGGACGGACATAGTGCATATTACACACAGCCTATGTACACGCGGGATAATTATGGGATTTCCCCCTCCGTGCCCGGGTCCTACAGCAATCATCAAGCCCCGCCAGCATGCATCTACCAGAGAAATTCAAACCATGGTACATATGGAGGACACGCCATGCAGGTGGTGGAACAGGGACTGCAAAGTGAATCTCCAAATAATATAAATCACCAGATGTCTCCCCAAGGTATGCAGCCAACTCCTGCAGCAGGGCACAACTCTATAGCAAACACAACCCCAGCTCACATGCAAAACTCTCATCAACTGAATCCCGGAGTTATGCCACCACAAGTAACGCAGCCACCACCTGCACATTCACAGACAGTGCCCGTATCCACAACTTCAGGAAACGGCGGTGTAAGTCAGTCGTCCGGAGGCACAAACCAAGCTCATTTACAGTTCCCGTGGATGAAAACAACCAAATCTCATGCTCATCAGTGGAAAGCTCAATGGCCAGGTGAGTGGATAAAGAAACAAGTCTATCGATATATATTCACAACTTCTCCATTTAAAGTATTACGTTCCTTGATAAATTACTAATAATGCCTTAATGATGAGGGTCGAGTCGGTTGCGTCCTTTGATGAATTCCTGATATCAGTATTGCGGTTCATTTTGTTTTGCAAACTATACCCCTCATTCACACTGGTCATTTCAAAGTTTCCAATCCATGATAACGGAAAGAGAAAATAATTTGAATATACAATTTGTCACAAGGGTATAAAATTAAACCAAGTAATGACGAAAATGCCTTAAGAAAAAGATTTAACGATAAAAACTGTATTAACTTTGCACTGGTTATGCTACGGAAAGCATAAATATTAATTATACTGACCACTATTTCAAGATAAATGCACTTATTCTAAATAAGATAAAGTATCTACACTCTAATTTTTAGATACAAAAATGATCTGAAATCAAACTTTAAGTCTCACTGAAGACATATTTACATTATACATATTTATACTGAAAATGAAAGTTCACCTTTCAAAAAAGATATCCGTACAATAATTCCAAGCAAAGTATAATCCACCGCACTCTACTTCCATCTTAAACCACAAGAGAGATGTTGAACATTCACAATTTATACATGCTATTCACTATGAGGTAATACTTTCAAATAACTTTGTCTTGAGCAAGCATTAATCTAAACCGAAGCAATAATCCAGATAAATTATTGCAATTAACCTTTATTATTAGTTTTCATACAATTTATCTTACTTCCTAGAAATTTGCCTGTTGAATTATTATTAGAAAGTTAAAAATGCGAGACCTTGTACGGTCTTGTTGCTTGGTCCTGTTTAGCGGCTTGTACAATTTAACAGGGAAATTGTGATAAATATCGGGTTCGGTGATTGAAAAGTAATTATGTTTATTCACTTGCATTAATCTATGAAAACCTACATTAGGACCGTGTGTGTTTACATTCAGCTGTTTTAAAATTCATGTCAATTTATTTCAATAACATGAATGGTCTAAATTGTAAGGGAAATAAGACAGAGATTGGGCTGAGACGTGTCAGTTTAGTAGATCATTACATCTAAAAAGGCAATGGTATTAAAATAAAGTGAATGCTATACAACAAGTACATTGAGTGTGATGTCAGTAGCATATCTCATTTGAATAAAAGTTTGTCTATACTCAAATGATAATGAGGTAATTTTTACCTACTGTCCTTTTCGTTTTATGAAATGTTCACTCTTCAATTCTGTCAAGTTGTAATATGGTAAATTACAATAATTTGTGTGCTAATACATGAACAAAACATGATACGCAAAAAATGTTATTAATGGAGTAATATAAGATTTAGATTTACAAAAAAAAATGAGTTATGAAAAGTAACATAATTTTAGATATGAAAAATCACAATCAAACTTTAATTGCTTTACTTTGTTGATGTGCGTAGAAAGATATCCACGGAAATTATTATTTTCTTTGATATTTTCATTTCAACTCTTTATTTATATTTTTATACATTATTATTCACAATTATCATAATTATAATAAGAACTATTTTGTTAACATCATTAATAATTTTGTTTTTATTATTCATTCAATTATTATAATTATCATTATTTTTATTATTTTTAATACTATTATTACTATTATTATTATTACTATTACTATTATTATTATTATTATTATTATTATTATTATTATTATTATTATTTTTATTATTTTTATTTTAATTATCATTGTTATTATTATTGACATTAGTATTATTATTGTTATTAGTATTATTATAATTATTGTTTTTATTATTATTTTTTTATCATTATTATTATTATTATTAAATATTCATTATGATCATCCATATTAATAATTAATTCATTTTTCTTATCCCCTCATCGCTTTAAATGTCAATATATCATATAAAGTATCGGTCTATTCGCCTGTTGACGGAGTTGATCTAGTCCTTTCGAGTTTCAGTATGACAAGTTTTGGAATTCGAGACTAACAAGTGGCGTGTTGAAAGGGCCATTACTTCCTTAATCCAAAAGATATATAGTTTGAGATTAGTAAATTCTTCTTCTTTAGAATATGAATTGAGCATGCCGTATAACAACATATATAAAAATTCGCATAACTCATTAGACGTATGTTTACTTGAAGCAAAACAGCAAATCAAAACGTTAGTCATCGCAATATGCATGTAGAATCATGATTAGATTACCAAGCAGATCATGTAGATTTCCAGAATCCTTGAAAATTGGTACTTGAAATGAGTGTCCTCCCCTTTGTTGCTCTCATTTTTATGCTACAATATTAATTACAATTATCAGTACAAGTACGTCATTTTATCAAATATCAAAACTAATATAATTTTGTTCTTGCATTGAAAATTTCATATGGTCACCATAGTGCAAATAAGGCTCGATCAACCGCATGCGTTTCATTGCAATGTCGTACTTGACAATCAATTCTACGTCATATTTAATTTGTAAAAGAGCACATATATATCCACATACATATGTTATTTTACACTTTTTCCAAATCCATTTTTTTAGCATTCCTGTAAGCGGTATTTTTTGCTGTTCTTCAATTTTCGCGATATTTCACGATATTTGAAAGGTACTGTGTATATTAACTGTCATTTGATTCCAATCAACGGTTCAAATATGATGACATATTATTGCACTACGAATGAGTTTGAGTATTTGCTTCGAAATAGCTAGCGTAATTATGCCTCTCCTTTATTTAGGGCAATACAGCCTTTAACTTTCAATTTTGCCCATGTTATAGCATACTGAAAATGTTTCGAAAACCTCCCGCTTATACTGAAATAGTATACTTTAAAGGCTTACAAATATTGATATACTCTATACAGGGTTATTTTCGCGCCATGTTTTGTTCACCCTAATGCACTTGCAAACAGTTTCGCCCCGTTTGAAATTCGCCCAGTCTTGTCTTTTTTCTATTTATTGAATTTACCATTGTGAATTCGCCCAGTTTTGAATTCGCCAACTGACGATGAAGGCGAAAGGGGCGAAAATAAAACGGGGACGAAAATGTTCCTGTATACAGTTATTAATTGCGAAAGAGTGCTGAACTCATTATGAAAACAAGAACGTGAAAATATTGATTTTAGATAACAATTGTACTATGATTAAATATGATAATAAAGTATAGAAAAGTGTCAAAAATAATGCATTCATTTATATAATATTTTGATTTTGTTTTATCTCTTCGCAATAAATACTTTAAAGTTGGGTATGTGCAGAATAGCGGAATAGTCGAATTAATGCAGTATAGAATTGATCGTGGCTTACACAGATGTGCAAATTTGGTGAAATATTGCGCTGTCTTTATTCAGCTGTTACAATTCTATGACATTTGATTCAAACTTGCGACTGAGTCAATTAACAGATAAGATAACGAGAAAACTTCGACAAGTCTACATCATTTTTCTACACTTGTTGCTGCTTTTTTTCAAACTAAGCAAACCTGATTGGCACGTAAACAATATTATGTATCAAAATATTATTTCACTTGATTTCCTGTACAAATTTTCACGTCTTTGTAAAGTTTACGTACCACCGATAGTATTTAAGGGTTATATAAAGGCATTTCCGAGTCGGCTTCGTTGTGAGTGCTTGCGTTGGAATAGGGGACCAAGGTTACGTCCCTCTGATGAGACAGTGGGAAGTGTGCCAAGTATTGTCTAGGTGCATGAAAACCTTCTCATTGTAAGTCCACTGAATAGTTGGGTTTGTTTACCTCCTGCATTAAATTCAAAACTGAAAAAATGGTGTGAAAAATAGTGCAACATGTACCGTAAGGTCTTTTTCAACTCAAATAACAAATAAAGCTCTATACAATAAGAACTTAAAGACCATGGCAAGGTAGGTAAGTTATCTAAATTTAAATCCAAAGGTCTAACATTTCTATTACATAGTAATACAAACGAAGTTATATTCTCTGGTTTCCGTATGCCTGAAATGTGGTTGTTTGTGTCGCTGATGACATTTATTTTCACATTCTCTGAATTGAAAGCAATATTTGATATAACAAGGTCTATCATTTCTAAAAATGATATCTTCCTGGGTTCCAGAAGCCTTATTTGTTATCGATTGAGCTGGTGTCATTATTATGGTCGAATTGTAACAACTATATCCGAATTCTCTGTAATATGGGCACTGCAAAACAATTGAAACTTTTGTTAAGGTCATTTTTAAACAATAATATTCACAAGAAAGTAAAAGTAAAGATTTCAGATTAGAAAAAAATTATATGTATGCGCAACTGCAATGCGATGTTAGTTTATATTAAGAGATTGCATGTGATTTTTATGATGTAGACATAAACCAGTAGTGTATGTTCTTAGGTATTCATTTGATTATCTCACCACCATTTTGTTTCTAAACAATGAAATCACTCCCTCCTGAAATAAATGACTGTAGACTTGCATCATTAATATCGTTAAAGGTTTCATGTGCAGTGCAAAAATGTTTCGTTTTAAGATATACATACTTCGTAGCATAAAAAACAACATATTAGCATACATATTTAGCCTATAAACTATTAAGTAGTATATAAATTCTACAAAAAGAAGATAAAACCGTTGATAAAAAAAATTACTGTCAAATATCTTTATTGTACTAGGTACTCTTATACACTTGTATATAAAACAAAAATGAATAGGTTTTGATTTGCATACATTGGATGTACTAAACTACTTCTTTCATTAAATAAGTAATTTAAAATAAATACAATTATTTATCGTAAATAAACTTATCTCACATAAAAAACGGGTATATGTGCAATGAATTCTAGCATTACTAATTCTCGAGCTTTTTATGTACTTATCAGTCGTAATGTTGAAAAATGCCTTTAATTCTAATGAATTTAAGAACACTCATTTGAATATTTTTCTTTAAACTTGAATTTCAGGCACTAATCTAATCTTCCATCAAGTAAGAAGAAACATAGCACCACAGATTGGTAGATTTTCTGAAAAAAAGTAATCAGTACATGTATTTACTTGGTACTTCTTACTTTGTTATTCATAGAATGGCGAATTAAAGAAGTTCCACTCGGAATAAATCACTTATATTTATGACGTAATGTACCACACCGCATGGACGAATCTTTTACGGCAGTTCCAGCTAACTTATACCATATATATTATCTTGTCGCAAGAACCATTGAAAATATACAATTTAATCGATAATATGTATACTTGCGGGTACTTGTGAAATTTTAGAATCCACGTTTGGCGGCGTCTTAAAAGTTAACACAAAGCTTGAGCATAAAAGTTGTTCGGGAACTTGACATTGAGGATATAATCATTTCTTAATATGCTTAATTTCTTAATTTGCTCAATGAAATTTCAAAACACCTCTTATAATGTTACGATAAAGATAAATTGTATGCTGTATATTAATGTAATTCAAATACGGCCGCTTGTAAAAATTTGCTTACCTTACGGTTGAAAAATGACAACAAAATTTTCAGCAATATACAAAAACTTTTTTTTTAAATTGGTTTATATCAAGTCATTATGTAAATTTTAAAACAAAGCTGGTCGGAAGGAAAATCGCCTAAGATAATATTTCAAAACTTTTGCTGATTTTATACTTTCAAAAACACCTATTGATCATTCTATTCTTAGACAAATAAATCTGACATTATAAACTGCAGGCAAAATAAAAATGATTTCTGTTCCTGTTCTTTACTCTCCAATATTAATGAATATTTGATTCTCAGCAATACGCATATCTCAAGGAATGGTGTTTATTATTTGAGCATAAAAAAGAGACCCTATCCCTGAACTTATGCAGTATTCTAATTCCTACAAAAATAAATATCAGTATTCAATATCCGTATAAGCTGGTTAAGGCATATTTAAATCGACCGTTGCCCCTGTCCTATAAATCAACTTGCGTCGTTTTACTTTTGTGCTTCTGTCCGGGAAAACAATAAGAAACGATCAAAAGTCCTTCACATGATTTGCTGTATCCTAGCTACTTTCCCCTGAAACAGATAAGGTTTGAATGCGTCTGTCGATTTCATTAATAGCTTTGAAATTTATCACATAGGAGCTTCAATTCTGGTATGGTGGCCTGTCAAATGCTATACGGGCATTTGATAGAAGATTGGTAATAAGAAATCGGCAATATTGTTTACATCAGCGATGGGTTTAGGATCGACAATGCTAAACAATGGAACAGTTACAGTCATTGAAAAAAAAAACAAACGTCGAGTCGAAATATATGTATAGTTTTATGTATTTACCTATTTGTTATACATGTACTTATAGTGTCGTGGCATTATGTACGACATATTTGTTCTGCTATGAGACAGTGTATTACTAACATAACCATATACAACTTGTACTCATGAATGGCCATTGACTTTTTGTAAGGTTTGATTCACATTTTGATATCTGTATGTAAAAATGATCCGAATATTAATTATATATTCCTCTCTGTTCCATACGACCATTATCTTAATACGTGTGCATACACTGTGGTACCAAACTATAAATAACTCCCAAATAACGACTTAAACTTGACCGAAACTGATCTATATCAGACAGAATAGCCAAGAACAGACACACTTAAATTGGAGGCTGTCTCCTATTTGGGGTGGTCTTTTGACTGAGGTGGTCTCCCGAGTGCGGTGTTCTTCTAACGAGGCGCTGTCGTAAGTGGGTCGTCTTCATAGTGGTTTTGTCTTAATAATAAGGTTGAGTGAGGTTGTCTCTTATGTGACACGGCCTTTATGCGATTTTCTATTTTGAATCAATATACATTTTGTCCGTGTTACAAATATCAAACTCTACCAGGATTCGATTAGATATTCCGATTATGACAATATAGAAACTTATAAGTGGTTAGTGTATATAAAAAGAATTCAGCTTAAAGTCACCCAGAAATAAACCAAATGTTGATGCTACTGATTTTCCCCACACTGCAAATTCAGCCTTAGTTTGCTTGACAAATATCAAAATAGGAAAACTAGACATATGTATTCCCTGGAAATCTAAAATTAAGAACTTCAAATGAAACATCTTTTTCGTTTTTTAATGAATATTGCATGTTCATTTTATTTTACTTCTAATTCCTCCCTCTTTTGCCCTAATGATAAAAATCCTGAAGTAGAAAATATGTCATTGGACATTGGTTTTTGGAATATTTCCTTTTATTTGTAGAACATTGTTCCTCCAATATTTACTCTGTATAATTAGCTTGCTGATAGTGAGGGTATAATCAATTAAATCTTGAAATTCCAGCAATTGTCCCAGACGATGTCGAGAATAATTATTTTCCATTGGCTGAGTACTCGAGTAGAATTGCAGCTTGTAAGAGCAAGATTTACACAATGAAAACAACATCAGTAACTTATGGAAAGTCTTAGCTCAAGAAAATCGTATTCTATATTGAAGTAGAATCTTTTTATTTGTCATTCATATTTGTAAGAAAAAATGTCTAAATTTTTATACTTTGGTATTTTGATATGGAATGAATCTTTGAAACAAAGACTTTTTACGTGATGCTTTTTTGCTAGAACAATTTCATAATACTGTATTTGAATATAATATTTTATTATTCAATGTAGTTCATTTGTATTGATATAATCTATATCAAGTGAATTGGTTTCAAGTATTTGTTTAAAAATTCCGTTTTAAAAAAGTAGGTTGTACCATTGACAGAGACATCATATAAATTTGAATAATAATTAACAAACTAATACTGAATTTGAAAATATATATATATATATAAGATCATTTAATTTATTTGGCAATCAGTCAATAAGTTTGTAAGCTTTGCAAAATATAAGCATTATGTTTTCATTATAAATTAAGATGTCTGGGTTTGACGCATGAAGCCGAGTCCTCAAAAATTAGTTTTCACCTCGTATTTGTGATACTTGTTTATTCTGTATATTATTCATTTATATAACTTTTCAGTTGATTATCTAATCACTACCTCATTTGCTTTATTAAAATTTGCTTTAGTATTTAAAACTTTTTTTCTTTCGTGTAGTGCCATCTCATGTGGGTTAGATTTTTGTTCTATTTTCATTTCTAGATCAATTCAAAGTGGGTTGAGTCTTGTTGTAATGCCAAGGACTGTTTTATGTCAAAGTAGTCGTGCTGTTCAAATGCTAAAAATATTTACCATACCACAAACTTGTCCTAAAGACGGTACGGATAGGTGTCTCTTTAAGATATTTTCTACTTAAACAAACGACTCCGGCCACCGACTGTGAGTACTATCAGCGGTTATCAGGCAGCTCGTAACTGTTGTATGCTCTGTTAGTGGAATGTTTGTCGGCAATAAGAGATAATATGCAAATACATGATAACATCAGAAGGAATCCTTTTGATGGTCAATGTACAAACTTTCGGTGGAATTTTATCGTACCTTGTATGTATGTTTTGTTGGATTATTTTTCTGTAACCCGGTATATTCTAATTGAGGAAATTATTTCAAGTCATCGAGCAACAAACATCACGGGGAGACGGAATGGGTTTAGAGCAATATTAAGTATAAACATCACTTCAAACTATCGACCCGTTTATTTTTCAATTACTCACTCTGTGTACTTCATACACGAATTACCACACCAGTCGATCATACCGACAAGTGCCAATACCGAACGGTAAACATATATTATTTCCACCACTTGTAACAAGCAAAACTTTTTACACTTCAAAGTCATTCCCTTTCTGCTTGGAAATTTTTACTTTTAACCACTTTTTTTCAAAAGGTTTGTGTACGTAAAACACTTTGAAACAAGAAACCTAGACATTGTTTTCAACAGAACTGAAAAAACACGCGTTTTAAATTTAGATCCAAGCGACGGTTAGCGTGCTTCCGGCAAGTACCCGCATAGTGTTATAATTTATCATACCATAATCCCTGTATCTATGAGTGTGTTTGAGGAAAGAGCAATGTAAGTGAAACACTCAAGACTATCAATGTTCTTCTTGATGTGATAATATTTACTATACTAAGCCATTTAACAACACTAATTGTGTCAATTAGATTGTGGTTTTAAACATAAGTGGTGTTTCCTAAGCCTACCTTGAGGCACTGGTTCACTGTCTACTACCAAATAAATTAGCCAAGTCGCCGGACATGACCGTATCTCATATACAGAGTGACTTTTTGTAATGTTATTGTCATTTAGATGAAACCCTCATTATTTGTCTCTTCGTTACCTACGATCACGGAAGGACGGGACAGGCCGTCGATATTCACAGTTGTAGTTTAAATGTATGTGAGTTTGTCGAGGGAATATATATGAATTCCTTCAAATTAACTCTCCGCGGTTAAAAGTCCCTTCTTTTATAAACTGAATAAAGTGTTCTGATTGATACCATTGACTAGAGAAAATAACTAATTTTAGATTGTGTGATGATAAATAAAACGCTTATTAATAGGACACTATATAATGTTTTAAAACGCATTGGTGACATTTTGTAAACATATATTTTGATTTTTTTTTTTCTGTTCGACATCAATTCATAATCTTCCTTATAACTCTCTTCTCCCTGCACCGTGCCATTGTGGTTAGCCTGTTCGACTTCTGATCCTGAGGTAGCGGGTTCGAATTTGAGCCATGCTGCGATAGGTTATCCCTGTCTGTAGGGTGAGGCAGTAAAACTGAGGTCCCGAGTCACAGTAGGTGTCGGTGTGTTTAAGAATCATCCCTGCTCTACGGTTATAAGCGTCGGGGACAGGCGACCTTTGCCACCCTTTACCGGCACACGGTGACGTCTCTATATACGTAAAATATTCTTTAATAGTACATCAAATAAGAACGCAATTAACCAGCCTCCACGTTTTCTCAATCTCCATTCATAGTTACAAAAATAATTTCCCCTTTTCTCCTAATCTCCTTGTTTCATGTACAATAATATTTCTGCTAATCCATATAGCATACTCACTACTCATTTAGGTTTAAGTAATTTCTATAATTATACATCCTTTTTGTGGGTTATCAGAGACTGTTTCCATTGATAAATATTTCCTCATTCAGTTTTACAGGTAACAACATTAAATGTCCTGTCTTTTAAACTATGATACTTTTAACAACTGGTTTCTTTCTGTGTTTATGTAATATCACATTTAAATTTTAATGCATTTTACCTGAAAAGAATTTCGCATTTAGTGAGCTGAGTTTGAAATATTGAATTGTTTTACTCAGAACAATCATATCTCTCAAATACTTTGATAAATTGCATTTTGTCATTACAAAGTGATCAAATGAAAATGGTAACAGACGTTGAAACCCACACGTTTCAAAATAATAAAATTCAATTTTATTTTAAATAACTTTTCATCCACAATGTAGGCATATCACCAATAGGTATTGTAATGTACATTGTATTGAAAAAGTAAATCATTGCATTCACTTACGCAAACGATCACTTGTTTAAGGTCAAATTTGCTCTAGAATTTAATGGACAGATTAGAATTAAAAGCGTTAGTTTTCATGACAGCTCTAAAATATTCTCAAAATAAATTGGATGACTTATTTCCGATTCTAATTCGCGTCTTGTAACATCAAATGCCAAAATAATTTCCCCTTTTCTCCTAATCTCCTTGTTTCATGTACAATAATATTTCTGCTAATCCATATAGCATACTCACTACTCATTTAGGTTTTAGTAATTTCTATAATTATATATCCTTTTTGTGGGTTATCAGAGACTGTTTCCATTGATAAATATTTCCT
>JACSZP010034232.1:0-12171 GCA_016161895.1 Pinna nobilis
TTTTTTCACCTCTCTCTCTCTCTCTCTCTCTCTCTCTCTCTCTCTCTCTCTCTCTCTCTCTCTCTCTCTCTCTCTCTCTCTCTCTCTCTCTCTCTCAGATTTTAGATATCTGATATCAATAGTACAGTGAACACTTACTATCATACAATCAATGAAAAACATACATGTATGTAAGCGATACTTTTTTTTTCCTTCCTCCTATTGCGATAATTATTCTCCGGATACATGTACAAAATGTTTACCAGCAAAATTAAGTTTTTATGACACTTGCCTTTTTATACGGTTTCTAGAGAGCAATGCTCTTGTAGCTAGTTTCCTTGACACTGAGATCGTTTAAGCTTTCCATTCTCAAAAACAGGATGTCAAGCTTTTTTCAAAAAATCGTCCACAGGAAGACGGTAATAAGATTCTTTTTTCCCCCCGTCGCGATAATATCTAACGTGCTTTCACCGAGTAAAAGAAGTTGGTAAATAAATGCTACGACGAATGCACCCTTACATTAAATCACAAGTGAAATTTAGATACGTATTGAACGCAAAAACCGATTGGTTTATATTGAATTTGATTTTCTTAAATGATGCTAGTCTACATTAGCGTCAGTAAAGTTCGCGGAAACGAATACCACGATAATAATAGAAATTGATTTTTTTTTTTTTTACATTTATTGTCTGACTAAAACGTGATCCCGAAATAACGCCTAATTGATGATTTTAGTTGTTTTAATGGTTAAAGAGAGTAGGTAGGTGTTGGCGTGACAACCTTACCGAAGCTTACAATTGTTTTTTTTTAGTGACACGTGTTTTAGTCTAATGCAACCATGCAAACATGTGCAAGGAATCTGAAAAAAGTATGGTGGAAGTGTGTTGCTCGGTAATTTTACCTTGAGGGCAATATGTTGCTGTGTTTACTGCTACATGTGGGTTGTCATGTTGCAGATGTTAAGAGGATCACAGGGTACATAAATTCGTTATGATGATGCTGGAATCACATGATTAGTCATATATGAAATGTAAAATAATGAAACATTCAAAACAGAAGATCTGAAGCTCTAGTGGGGTATACGTAGCAGCACATTGGGTTTGGACAACTGACCTTGAGCAGAAAATGGTGGAATTTGGCTTAAAGACCACCTCCTTTAAGAGACCACTTTGCTATAGGTACCATCCAGATTAAGTTTGCTTATTGCTATTTCAGCCCTTTTTCAACATCACTTGGGAGACTACCTCAATAATGATTATCAGACCCATTTTAGATAGTCATTTGGGTGTCTTAATAGTTAATACCAAGGTTTCTCTGTACACATCTTGCAGACAGACTACAAAAGAAATTTACACTGATCAGGGAAGATGATGATAACTGGCAGTAGCTCGGTGTCGGAAGACCCACCAAAAAAAAAAGAGAAAAATATGGAGGGTCCAGAGTTGGATTCCTATCTCAGTGCCTGGCAGAATTTTGTGTCCTTCACATAAGACAGTTATAAAAAAGAACATTGTCCACTATAAAGGGCAGAGCTGCCGCGGCCTAGTGGTTGGCGTGTTCAACTTTGGATTGAAGGGTCCAGGGTTTGAACCTAAGCCATGGTACAGTTGGCCGTCCCTGCCTTTCATATGAGACAGTATAAACCGAGGTACCGTGTCACAGTAGGTGTTGGCACACTAAAGAACCCTTCCTGTTCTACGGCTAAAGCGCTCAGCATAGGCAACATTTGCCACCCTTCACCGGCACACTGTGACGTCTCCATATAAATGAAAGATTCTTGAGGGGGTTTTTAAACAACAATGCAACAACATGTTAAAGATCTCCCAATGCACAAAATACAGTCAGGAGTATAGGTCAAATCCCTGTTATTCAGATCCTAACTTGATATAAGGAATAAGAGAGAGAGACAGAGAGAGAGAGAGTTTCTTTTGAAAATAAGTATACATGTACTGATAAACAAATGGGATACATTACAGACATGCTTAATCAATTTTATAATTATGGCCAACATTTATACTCTCTATGTATGGTAAATGGTCCAAGGGAAGTAACTCTTCAAATATCATTGAATAACCAGGGAAGTTGTCAGAAGTATTTAAGCTCTTACTTCAATTGAATATTTAAAAATTCCTACGTGGATTCATAGGTGTGGATCAAGGAGAGGGCTTACAAATTCATAGTTTTACTCAAAGCTGTCTGATCGGTGAGAGGGGTAAAATTTGATGACCTGATTCAGTGTTTACCATATATACATACAAGTACATGAATTGACAACTGTAACTTCAATTTATGAAGGTCCAAATTCATTTGGTTGTTGAGAGAGTTCTCAATCACATTTCATTACTTCTACACACAGTACAGTATAGAAAAGGAGCACACTTTAGATTGACTATTGGTTTTGTTTGTTTGTTTTACTGTTGTTTAATGTACTACTCAAGAATCTTTCACTTATATGGAGACATATTGAATATTAGTTAGATTTGGGTATATATGACTGATTTTAAAAGGTGAAGTTGAGGCCGCCATAGCCCAGTGGTTAGCGTATTTGACTTTGAATTGAGAGCTCCAGGGCTCAAGCCCAAGCCACAGAATGGTTGGTCGTCCCTTTCTTTAGGATGAGACAGAAAAAACTGAGGTCCTGTGTCACAGTAGGTGTTAATTGGCACGTAAAAGAACACCCTCCCCCCACTGTTCTACGGCCATATGTACTGAGTATAGGCAAAATTTGTCACCCTTCATCGAAACACAGCGACGTCTCCATATAAGTGAAAGATTCTTGAGTGGGACATTAAACAACAATACGATCAAACAAACACAAATCTGTAATTTTTGTGGAATCTATCCACAACACAAAATTTGTATTTTCACAAAAGATCTGAAAATTCTGTACCCATAAATTTTGTGGAATACTGCCATTGAAGATAATTATTTTTACGGTTTGTGAATACAGTAGAGTTGGTCGATAACGAATCGGCTTAAAGCAAATTCATTGCTATAAAGAAGAGGAATAAAATCTTCGAAAAGAATTACTATTTACCTATTTCTGTAGTAAATTCTGAACGAAGGATGCCTATAGCAAAGTCTAAAGTCAATCCCCTTGGACTTCGTTATAGACCAACTCCACTGTACATGTATATCATAAGACTTCTACAAACATTGGTTAAAAGGTATGTAAACTCCAAAATTTTGGGGAATAGCGTATGCTTTTTTAATAAGGTTCCCAAGCCTCGTCAGTGGTGATTAAATCATTTTAATGTCATTATGAAATTTGTGTCCCACTTACACATGTAGTTGGCATATCTCAGGAAACAAAACAACACCTTGTTGTTGTTGTAGAAAGTGAGAAAGGGTTATCAATTAGGCCTTAGTTTATGATTTCAAACTCTGATATTTCAGGAACAGAGCCCAGATGAAGAGTGCACTACTAGCGCTATACAAAACGCCTCAGAACAACCTCAAAATTTGTCAGGTATGTTACATTTTGTACCTCAGACATGAATTTTTAGCTGAGAATTTACATGGAGCGTTTGAAATGACGGAATTTTAAGTCATTATTTCTCAATACAGTTGAGCCTCATTAATCCGGACACCTTTGTTACCAAGCAAATTGTCCGAATGACGAAGCATCTGGATTACTGAAACAACACCTCTCTTTTTACCATTACAAATTCGAAATCCGGTTCCCAGAAAATATTGTCCGGGAGATGAACCGTCCAGATTACTGACATCCGGATTAATGAGGCTTGACCGTGTTTTTCTTAAAGTGTTTCTCTATAAACTAAACTTAAGTCCAAGTTATGGAATTAAGATATCTTATGAATTGTAAACCAGATATTCACATAAACACAAATACTTTGTCTCTTTTGCAGAACGGGGTGGAGGTCTTTAGCGGCTTTTCACAAGGAGACTTGGGGAAGGTCCTACAGTCATTTTTCGGTCACTCAATTAACGGCCTGAAGAATGGAACCAGAAAACAGCAGTAAGTTATGAGAGAAAATGTCTCACTGTAAGCTTTGGTCACCATGTAGGTTACAAGGACCATCAAATTGACTGGCACAAATACGTCCAATGAGTTTTGTTTTGTTATTGTTTTACACATGAAAGAAGATTATTTCACCATGTGGAACCTTGCTTTCTAAATAACAGACAAAATTTGTTGTGATTAATTTTGATTTGTTTTACTAATGTTCAAAGTCCAACACTAGACTATTTCACCTGTATGGAGACCTCAACTTTTTAAAGGTCAGTGAAGAGATTCATAGTTTGATTTAGTTTGATATTTTGGGGCCGCCGTGGCCAAATGGATCATGCATGGATCCAGGATTTTTTTCCTGGGGGGTGGGAGGTGTCCAACTTGTGGTAAGGAAAAACCCAACCCTTTTGAAAATGAGAATCTAAGTATAACTGACCAATTGTGGTATATATTTTGCCAATTCCAGGGAAGTCCGGACCCCCCTTGACCCTCTCTCTAGATCCGCGCATGTGGATAGAGCATTGTGCTTTAAACCATTTAGTCTCTCATCTCCCATCAGTGTAGGTTCGAACCCCACTGGAACTTAAGTTAATTACTGAGACAGTTTGCCAGTTTTCTTGCTGAAGACCAATTGCCTCTGCCTGGGTACATTTGTACCCAGATTCTCTCCTCCATCAATAAAAGTGTCCACCACTATACATTGTATGACTGAAAGATTGTCAAGTGTGGTGTTAAACAAAAACAAATGAACAAACAATTTAAAATTGGACCACTGAGCAGAGAGAGATCTTTAAAGTGTCAACACCTATTGTGGTGTGTAATTTGTGTTTCATTCGCCATTTAATGTTCCAATAAAAAAAAAATATTTCACTAATACAGAAATTCATCTTTTTCAGGGAACTGGATATATTCTTAGATTTAATTATAGATGCTTTACTTTATGTGCCAAAGAAAACTGAAATCCATACTGACCGCTGCGGTCAGTCGGTTCTGAAGGACTCTGAAAGTCATGTGACTAACTGTTGTGTACAAAAACAGTCAACGCCATCCCATAAATCGCTGTTACAAAGCTGCGTGAACAGCAAGTCCAGTGCAATCAATGATCAAGGTAAGATTTGACTGGCTGCATGGTTAAAGGGAAATAACACCTGGTGAAAAAATGCTGATACAGGTCAGACACAACTAAATAGTTTTCCATAGGCAAAACAGTATTTACATTTCATCAAACACCCTGTGTCTCTCTCTCCTTCTCTCTCCCTGTCTCTCTCTGTCATATATAATCAACAAAGACAAACTTCATATCATGAATGACTAATAAACCAGTTTCTATTTTTCGAATAAATTCAATGTCGTTTGACCATGTGTCCTTGACCTTATCCACACTAACTAAATTTCTTTGTTGTAACTCACCTTTACTTTTGATTTTTCCAGAGTGTGCTTTGCCATCATTTTGTGTTCTGGAGAGGGTGCTATCTATACAGATGTTGGACACGTTAGACATCGAGGGCGTGTATCCGCTATACAGGAAGATGAAGGATCATCTGCAGCAACATCCAGCAGACGGGTAAATATCATCAAATACTTACTGTTTCATCCCGCAATTTTTGACTTGTCCAAATACAAAGATACAAAACAGAGGCTTCATGTCACAATTGGTGTTGCCACGTTAAAGAACCCTCCTTGCTCTCTACACCTGCAAGTGCCAAGCATAGGCAAAATTTGTTGCCCTTCACTGGCACAGGGTAATGCCTTCATATCACTGAATGATTCTTGAGTGGCATGTTAAACAACAATTCAACCAACAAAAATACACATGTACCAATTTTCCTTGAGCTCATCAGTTTGCCGGGCTCACTACAGGGTCTGTAAACAAAACTTTAATCTGGGCTTTATCTTGAACTGGCTAAAAAGAATTTCATGTATGGACTCCTCATGATTAGGATATTTATTTAGGATCCTGACTTTTGACCTTGACCTTCATTGTTGACCTACTATGAGGAAACTTAAATGTGTTTGTGATTTTTCTCTTTGTAAAATAACACTCATTTCATATGAGCTTTGTTGTCCTCTGAAAATCTTGTTTTTATTTACCTCCAGAGAGAAGTTGAATTTGAACGGTCCGTACACAGAGGAGACTTGGTTGTCACCCTGTCTGGATTGTCATGGTAAATACCACCCAGACAGTGTGGAATACGCCGTCAGTCAGGTAATGTCATAAATATTCAATGCAGTAACTTCTATAATCATAGCAGATTATAACCATTTGGTTTAAACATTCATTTGAATACTTGAAAGTGTCACTTCTGAGTGATACAGTCTTGCCTTAGCGACCCACTGAATTAAAGGAAAACCTGTTTTATGTGATCTAAATACATGGTTCCCAAAATGTTTTTTCCTATGTAAATCACCTGAATTAAGAGACCACCTGTCATATGTGACCCTTTTTGCTCCTTCCCTTGGACAGTCTCTTAAAACAGGTTAGACTGTAACTAGGCAAGGTTGCAAACTTAATTTGTTAACAGTTGTTGTGGTAGCAACTGTTGCTATGTCATGAGCTTAGCTTTTGATGCTTAAGTTGCAGGTTATTATAACCCCCAGAAAAAAATGTTTGTGGATGAGGATATATATGGGGGGGATATTTCGTCCTGTTAGGTCTGGTCTAGTTTCTGTTGTTAGGCAGGAAAAAAAAAAGAGAGACACTGAAATTTGCACTCGTCTTTGCATTTATGTAATTCTTTTTTCTGTTCACAGGTGAAGAAGCATAATGTATCCAAAACAATGCAAGACTGTTCCATTATGGTGGCACTACAGAGGCTGACCAACACCGACAGGTATGTTATAAGATTTGTGGTGCTACAGTAGAGTGGTGATCTTCAGACTATGAGGTCTGGGGTTCGAGCCTCTGCGGAGGTGATTGACTTTTCTTGCCCTGTGGATGAGATAGTGAAAACTGAGGTTCCATGATACAGTGGGTATCAAGAAACTGGATTTTACCGATTTGGGCGATGCCTTTTATGTGGGGTAAAATACATGGACGAAACATGACCACTGTATCATTTAAATATCAATTTGACCATCTTTAATATGTAAATCGCTTAGTTATATCCATTAGAACATGTTTCCTTCGTTAACTGTTCTACAACCAAGTTATGCTGAAGAAGTCAAAGTGTACTTTTTAAAGAACTCTCCCTGCTATAATATCATAAGTACCACACATAGGCCAAATTTGCCATCCTTCACCAGCATACAATGACCTCTTCATATAAGTGAAAGATTCTTGAATGGGACATTTAACAATAGTGCAACCAAGATATTTTATCACATGTTATTTTTCTTTGCAGGTGCTCTGAAAATGAAGGGAAGTACCTGACAGACTGTCACGGCCGGAAGTTTCAGTTCTCTGTATACATCATTGACCTTGACCCCAAACCTGTCGATAAGATCCAGAAATACTACACGCTACAGTCGAGCATTCTGAAGGCGTACACAGAAAATTCTTAATGTCAATCAGTGAAATGGGAGCACTGTTAATGAAAAGTTTTAAATTCACTGCAAAAACAATTAATGTGAATCCCTTCAGCGTGTGGACTATATCACTCAAGCAAAGAAATTTGCTGCAAATTATGGGCATAATAGTTTCAGTATATCATGTCGTATGCGCTACTACCAGGCTGCATGGCATATGTCGTGTGTCAGAACTTATCATGGTAACTTCTAATCTCGCTGCAAGATTTACTAGGAGAAAGGACATTTTTTAATCTTTTGATATGCAAATGTATATTTTTATCTATAGTCTATATTAAATGTATATTTATTAGATATTTTGGGTTACCAGTGTGCAGGTATGGTATCAAGTTCCTATCGCGCGTGAACCTTTGTTCAACTTTTATCGGAATGCAAAGGTTTATTTCTAGCTCTTCCCTCCATTTTGTTATAATTTTAACCAATTGATTTCTATCTGCAACAGAAAGAAAAATTAATTTGCTGTCATGTTGTCAGTAATTTATGCTATGATTATTTATATTTTTTACTTTATATAGTATATTTCAAACAACTTCGACAACAACGCAGATTTGAGCCTCGTTAGAATTCAGTTTGACTATGTGAGAAATTTTGCCAGTTTACTTGCAGAAAGCCGTTGATCTTTCTCCATGGATAATTCAATGACTGGGTTCTCTCCTACACCTACAGTAAAATTCTGTTTGCAGCAGTAACTGTCTCACAACATGCATATATTGATTAATCACCAGATCTGCCAGTATTTTACCACTGCCATTTTCATCTCCGATTTTTTTTTTGTTTTTGTTTTTGTTTTTTCATTGTCAGATTTTTTTTATAGTTTCGATTGTTACTACAGGTTTAATTTTCCCGTTTAAATCATGTCTATTTAATTTCAAATCTTATTCCCTTCCCACTCGGATAGAAAATCAGACGGTAGATATTATTTTTGGTCCATCCGTTACTTTGGTTGGTTTTTGTTAGAGGATTTACGGTAAATGTTTATCGTCAGATTTATACCAAATTTGAAGATGGCAATCAAGATTGATAATTTTCTTCTTTTTTTTTTTTAGATTTTCCTCACTTTGAAATCTTTATAATTAGGATTTCTTTTTTTATTGTTTATCGAGTAACTTCAATATTTATTAGCAGACTGAAACCATATTTGATTGTTTTATATAGATGCGATGGTGGATGAGTTCAGAAAGGTCGAGATCTGGTGACATAATTACATCAGATTTACATGATTTTTAAACTGCTAAGCATTTATGATTGGCCAGTATTTGCAGAAGTATAGTGTTTGTCAAACATATCTCGTTCTCAAAATAATCTCAATTTCTCATTTCTTAATTTCTCATAGATAGTTAATGACACTATGGTAGTGCTTTTTATCTTGCACATCTATTTTGATAATTAGTTTTTCTTTCATTAAAAGTATTTCCCGAGGAACATTCGACACTTTACCTCATGACTTCTGTTACTTCATTTCAGTTATTTAATTTTTCGTTAAATCTTTTAGGATTTTTTAGTTTTTCATTTAATTCTGACTGAATTTCAATATTTGTTGAACTCAACACACATATATAAGTCGTATTTACAGTAAGAAAAATAGCTACAAAATAACTATAAAAATACTACAAAGAGCATTACTCCTTAGATTATATAAATGTATAAGGTGGTTCACATATCGATAGTTCTACAAAACTTTACTACCTCATGTGACGTTTGAAATCTCAGTAACTGTGAAATCACATTTTCTACAGAGTGGACTGAAATATTCTTTCTTTTGGAATGTTACTTTGTACAAAGTCCGTTTCCCATGCACATGTACAAAATTCAATTTTTTCAATGTACACATACAAGACTCACTTTTGTATAATCTGTATTGCGAAAAATATATGCATATACTGATATAGATATTGTTCACTTTTGCAAAGATTTGCTTAAATGGTGTTTCTGTCAGAATGTGTAAAAAGTTTCTTAGTATGTTACGATTGAGTGTTGAAATTGAATTTGAATGCATGCATCACTAGAAATGCACATTTCTAAGTTGAAGAACTTTGGAGTTTAAAAAACATTTATTTCACAAAATCTCAGCATTTTAGATGTAGANNNGGGTTTGTACCCAAAATCCACCCTTACCTCAACCCCAGTTGCTGTAGGAGCTTGGTACATGTATATAGAAGCTCAAGAAGTTCTCAAAGTTCTCACTTTGCAGTATAATAACACTACAACAATATAAGACAGTAAAAACCGAGGTCCCGTGTCTCAGGAGGTGTTGGCACGTTAAAGAACCCTCCCTGCTCTACAGCCAGCAATGCCGAGCCTAGGCAAAATTTGTTGCCCTTCACCGGCACATGGTGAAGTCTCCATGTGAGTGAAATATTCTTGAGTGGGATGTTAAACAACAACGCAACAACAACTATATAAAGATCTTACTGCAGCTCACAAGTTCTCGCTGCAGTCAAGTAAAACTAGATCAGTATTAAAAAGAAATCTAACTAGTCACAGTCATATATCATATACAAGTTATACTGTTTACATATTTTACTCACAGCATTACGGCTTTTCTCCGCCAGATCCATTGCATTTGTACAACATGTATGTATGATGCTTGGATTTATTTTTGACGTTTCACATGAAATCCACCGATCCGCTATATGTTTTCACATCACTGGTAGGCATCTACAAATGTAGTTACTCCGTCTTTGCATAACTCCGAGAGTACTTTATCTACACTCAATACTTACAGCATTACAGATTTTTACCCCCACAATCAGTTGTATTTAAGGTACATGTATGACACGCACAATCGTGATCTTTTTACTGTTGCAAAGAAAAACCACCTGGATTTACATATATTTTTACTCTGCTATGATAGACCTACATGTACACCAGAAGATATTGTATGCAGGGAAATTTTTGTCCCCGTTCATTTTCGCCCCTTTTACCCTCATCATTAGTGGGCAAATTAAAAACTGGGTGAATTCGCAACGGTAAATTCATTAGATAGAATTATGCTTACACTGGGCAAATTTAAAATGGGTGTTAATTGTTTGCAAGTCCATTAAGGTAAAAATAACTTGGTGAAAAATGACCCTGTTTACAGTATCCAATTGGCACTTAGTTCAACAGCATTACGGTACGACTTATTTTTACAAATTTGCATATATATAAAAATGCGTACACACAGTGGATGGAACCTTGCTATTATGACCACCCATGTGACTGCATGGTTAAAAGTGGTTCAACTTATTATTGACCATGCCTGTAAACAGTTGTATAACTATGGTACTGCTACAGTGAAACCTCAAAATCCAGACCACGTAAGTGACTGGTTCAAATTGGTATGATCAGTGAGATGATTGGCTAAGGGAGGTCAATCTAGCTTAGAATAGTGACTGATTATTGGCAGTCTTTATTGTGAGGTGATCTCCTAAGTGGTGTGGTCTTCAAATAAGATTTTACTTTGTTTATTGAATAAGAATATCAAAGGTTTTCTGATCTGTGTTGATAGGCTTTTGACCTTTTTGTATTAAATTTTGTCGCTGATCCCTCACAACAGATGGTCCTTTGTACTGTAACTGACTACAGGTAACCGTCAGCTCTTTTGTTTTTGGTTTTCACACAGAGATCATTGTTCCTTTGTCCTATTGAAACTGACCAGTCAACGACACTGGACCATGTGATTTTATATTGACCTCTCCTGGTTACACAAGCGACTGTACTTGTGTTCAGCTAAGGCCCTTAAACAGAAGTTACTGACCTGGTTAATGCAAATCCTTATTTCATTATCATAAATTTGACGACTCCTTTACCAAAAGTACAGTCGAGCCTGGTTAATTCAGATGCTTCACCTTCATGACAAAATTTTTCTGAGAACGATTTTTTCAAATTGCATTGGCCATTTTGATAGGTATGTTTCAGTAATCCAGATGCTTCATTTACATGTACCTAGACGTTTTGCTTGGGAAGAAAAGTGTCCAGATTAATGAGGCTCTGCTGTTTTTGTTGCCTTTCCATGAAGTGGGCTGAACTCAAGAGACTTAGTGAAGTTCATAGTTTTATCATCTTCATGTTCTGAATGGTCCATACAGGTACAATGTACATGTAGGTTAAAAGGTACCTGCAGTGTTCTCCCCAGAATTTGTGGATAGCGCAGGGGCACTTAAGCACTTGTTAAACTTAAAGAGGAGTGGACATACATGTAAATTGTCCGACACTGTAGTAAATAGCTTCGTTAACAATCAATATGCCTTATAAATAATATTTGTATGTAAATTGACCTGTAAATCACTCCTACTTGGTCAATAATTGCTAGGTATATAAATGAAGTAGAGTGGTGGGAGAGAAAAGTAGCGTGGAGGTAATGCAGATAGTGTGGTGGTTAAATAAAAAAATAGCGTGGTGGTCTCCTATGTAAGGTGATTTAAGTGAGGCTGTTTCTTAAGCAAGGTGGTCTCTGAAGTGAGGCTGTTTCTTAAGTGAGGTTGTCTATTAAGTGAGGTGGTTTCTGAAGTGAGGTGGTCTTTTAAGTGAGGTGATCTCTTAAGTGAGGTTGTCTGTTAAGTGAGGTGATCTCTTAAGTGAGGTGGTCTGTTAAGTGAGGTGATCTCTTAAGTGAGGTGGTCTCTGAAATGAGGTGGTCTCTGAAGTGAGACTGTTTCTTAACTGAGGTGATCTCTTAAGTGAGGCTGTTTCTTAAGTGAGGTGATCTCTTA
>JACSZP010034241.1:0-12201 GCA_016161895.1 Pinna nobilis
GAATCCAGTATACCCCCCTACAACTTTGTTGGTGGGGGGTATAAAAACACCATAAAACTTCAACCCCCACCATTCCACAATAAAGCAAATCGGCCCTTCAATGAAGGTTTTTACCATAGACATTGATCATGACCTATTCTTATGAAAGACATCTACTTATATGACTAGATCATAGTTAATTGCACTGCCTTAATTAGTTCCAATATGATGAACGTATGACTTTATTCCACTTCAGACAGAATTGTCCGATGAAAACTACGTATTAATTTTAAGAGAGCATGTGCCAACTATTTTTTTTTTCGTACAAGGCTCTCTCTTTTAATACACTGCAGGATGACGTAGCCTGGCTGTGCCTTGCCGAATACGTAATTTTTCCTGACCACACATATTCTTGTGTCCTAACCTTAAAACCATGTAACTGATAGTATAGGCAAAAGAGGTAGGTACATGTATAAGACAAAACATAGTTTTCTGGGTTCTCATATAACATCTAGACAATGAATGATTTAATACCAGAGCATCAATTCAGATTTTCTTACCGGGGACACAAATGAAAACAAACAAGCTAATCAGATAAATACAGAGGTACATGTACAGTTTAAATGTATATTGTTACATTGCATCATTCCTGACATTTTGGAAAATAAACCTTCATAAGTTTAAACAAAATGCATATTGAAAATAAAAAAAAAAGAATTAGGGAAAAAGGAAAACGTTTTAAAGCTGCACATCTCTACCTAAAAAAAAAAGACTGAATTTATGAATCTGAGTAGTAAAAATGTTCCAAATATAATAAAGAACGTAAGAGCACTCCATACTATTTTCAAACTACTATGCAAATGTGTATTTCTATGGTATTGGGAAAAAAAGAGCAGAGAAGGGATAAGTATTTCATAATGACAGGTGTCACTTGTGTTTATTTTCCAATTTATCACTGATAAAAAGACTAGCATTAAATCCATAATCATCAGAATAGACAATGTTTTACATGTAATTGACATATGATATAGGCACATATATATTGGCACATGTGCCATTTTGTTTTTAATGTCACCTGGCCTTTTTTATCTTTGCAATATTAGTGTGTGATATGAAAATTGTCACATTGCTCTCAACCAATCAGATTACAAGATTCTAGCTATAAGAAGGTGTGATTGTTATATACATTGTAATTACCACAGTGTAGACCACCCTCTTTTATCTACAATGGCGATCTCTCTTTAAATCAGTCATATTGATATGTCTACAGTCACAGAGATGCTAGTTGTTAGTAACACCTATTGTGACAAAATGCAAAACAGCAGAAAGAAAATTCTGTTGTCTATTTCAATCATTTTACAAACAAACATACAAAAATAGAATATACGGTATAAAAACTTGAATAACATCAAAATTAACAATTCTCTCCAAGATTATCTGTGAAAGCATTCATCTGTCAGTAAACTTTCCACAGGTCCATGCCTAGATTCAAAGACGATCAATTTTTCATTGCAATTTTACTGGCTGAGAGTTCATCATGATATATGCATCCTGGCACTTGTGTATCAGTCTCCCCTATAATTTACCTGAACCTATGACATACCCATCACATAATAAAATCAACTCTGCATCTTCCCTACGGCACCAACATTTACATACTCTGCTGAGTTATCATAAATAGCACTAGTGTCCAGGTAATTCATTGCAATGTGATAACAGTATTCAAACTGGCTCTGAAACAAAAGAAAAGAATAAAGGTTTTGAAGAAAAGTAGAGGCAAGATTTACAATATAGTCTGACATTACTAAAAATTTTGAATAAAATCTGGCCTAGATTTCTCGGAAAAAAAAAAAAACTTAAGTCAAAATCTCGACATGAGAGTTCGAGTTTTTACTCAAAATATTTGGTAATTTATCAATACTTGAGCAAAAACTCACACTTGAGTTTGACTTAACTTTGACTTAAAGTTGTTTTTTTTTATGAGAAATCCAGGATTGGTTAAACATTAAAATACACACTGGTTTGCTTCATCATGTATCTTGAATGCTGTGACACATTCTGGTACATATGTATACGGAGACAATCTAGTTTGTAGTCAACTCATTTGTTGTTGGTACATGTAGTAAGAGCCTAGTTAACTTTTAGCTGGTACAGAGGAACCCTGCCTAAAACCACCTCATTTAGGAGATCACTCCACTAATCAGACAGGCAAAAACCATCAAAATTCAGTCTGTTTATCACTTTGTAAGACTATTTCAACCTCACTTAGGAGACCACCTCACTAATCAGACCAGTTTTAGCCAGTCACTTGAGTGGTCTTAATAGCCAGGTTCCACATTGTAAGCTGTAAGATGACAAATGCAGACTTATTCTCCGCTTGTATCTGCAGTATGATAAATATGCCAGATTTACATCATCTTGTATCTATACTTTACTCGTAAGAGTCTTGTTTATCATTAGTCTTCCAATATTATCACCCACATGCAACTTCTAATCCTATACTGCAATCATTTTCCAAGTCCAATCCAAGTTGAATAACCAACAATTGCAAGATCAAAATTCAGCATGAAATTCTATACATGACTAGATGGTGGTTGTTTTAAATAAAAGACAATTTTGTCATGGATAGGTGTTTTTGGCTATAGAGGACAAAGATGTGATTCATGGAATTAATGCCTAATAAATGCATCAGTATTGCTGGTCATGGCACCTTGGTAAAGTGCTCCTCTAAGACTGGCGGGCAAAGTGTTTTGAACCTAGCTGCAGTATGGCTGTACCATCCTTTAGATAAGACAGTTGAAGTTGAGATTCTGTGCCAAGGTTTTGCATGTTTAAGATCCCTCACTGCAAAGGGTAAAAGTCTTTAGTGTAGGTAAAAACTCAGTAAAACTCACTACAGATCTGGAGCAACAAAAGTGGCATAAAATAATAAGAAAACAAAGAAAGAGAATACATAATACCCTTACCTTGGTGCTGATAAACTCTGGTCGCCTTATCTGCAGCTGTCTGATTGTGTGGAAAACATTTAACTCATTGTACCAGTCTATGCTGTCTAAAATGTTGCATACAGCACAAAATAGGCCACTACGCTGAGCTCCGTCTCTGAAAGACAAATATATATCAATATGTACAACTAACGACAAAGTACTTGCAAGAATTTAAGATGCACTTAATTTCCCTTAATAGAGTGATTACATTTTCAACAGATCTTTGATTTAAGTTAAGCGTACACTTAAATTGATAATGGTTCTCAAAATGAGACTAGATGTGTTGATTTGCCTCAAATGCTCCTATGAGCAGCAATGAGCAATAAATTGAAGTCCAAGGGCCATAACTCCAGTCATAAATTTTGAACAGCCGACCCCAACCTCCATGCACAGCTACACGTGATCATTATTAGTACTAAGTTTCAATAAAATCCTCCAAAGGGCTTAGGAAGAGTTGCAAAAACAAGAAGATATTGCCTTACACAAAAAGGAAAAAAAAATCTAAAAAATCTAAGTCCAGGGACCATAATTCCTGTAATAAGTTTTGAACAGCCATCCCCTTACCATTTGCACATTTACATGTTGTGATCATTAATTGTACCAAGTTTCATTCAAATCTTCCTAAGGATTTAAGAGGAATTGTGAAGACAAAATAATGGGGCAGACAGAATAACAGATAGGTGCAACACTATATGCACCCTTCGATTTTATGACTGGAGTGTAAAAATTGATCATCAGAGTAAAAAAAAAAAAAACTACTTGAGATAAATGCAAAAATAACACACTGAATGAATTTGGTATGAATCAAGTACGTTGTGACTTAAGTAAATACTTGTAGCACTTGTCCCTCCAAACCAATATGTCTGATGATACACAAACAAACACATACACATAACACAGAGGAATCTTTCTTTAGCGACCACTGTCATGATGGATCCACTTTTTTTTAGAATACTTTTGTATAGCAAAACAAGTTAATTATATAAGTTATAGAATAAAATATTTGTTAGGAGGCCACCTCTCCAGATAGACCATGTATTAAAGGCTGAAGGAGTGATCTCTCATTACAAGTTTCACTAGAAATACTCCCAGAAACACAATCACATGCATATAATAATATGGTTCAACCTTAGACATATATCAAGCAAAGAACATTTTGAGAAGCATGTATTTAGGTCAACCAAGGCAAGTAGTCCTTTAATTCATTAGGTCAGTAAGACTATGCTTGCAATTGCAAAGATACTCAACCAGACACATTGCAAACTACGAAAAACACAGCACTTACCTGCATACAACAACAATGGGTGTTTGTGTCATTTGGCTGGCTTGATATTTCTGTATTTCATAATGTAAGCAGTGCAATAACTTAGCAGGAGGAGAATCTATATTATCATCTGACCAACCGTGTCCTATAAACATCCTGACCTCAAATTCATCTCCAAGATCCTGTCAAAGAGAAAAAAGAATCATCTAAGATCTTACTCTGTAGTGAGACAACCCAGGTTAGGAGTTTCCTTCAAAAATATAGTACCTGGCCTTTTTCTGAAGTTCCCATGAGGCCGATACTCTGCCCTATTCTTAGTGCAAAATACGTGTGATTTTTCCAAAACTGACAGAAAAATTTCCTATTAACTTGAATTTGTATTGCATAAAACAGCTTTTCATAGTGATGCAGACTATTTACGCATTAAAAATAGCTTTGATACAGCACTGTATAGGATTTACATAGTATGGTATGTAAAATATTTTTCCCAATTCAACACAAATTTGTGTTAAAATTCGTAATTGTGTTGCCAATGGCATTTCCCCTGGATTGACAGAAAAAGGCCTGATTACTGAAAACTGCTATATGCTACTAATCAGATTACATCTGTTTCTATTTTCGTTTTTCAAAATGTTACACACTACCAAGAGAAACGCAAGTAACTGACCTGGTTATTGAGATTAAATACAGTCTGTGTAACACAATCCTGAGGATCACCTATGGAAAATGTTTCCAGTGTAATGGGTCCCAACTCAGCTGTATGCTCCATAGAAGGATAAAACTGTTCTTCAAAATCCTGGAAATCAAAAGAAACTATCTACATTGAACTTAGACACGGAGATGTGCAACAAATTTTATCTATAATTTATAACCTATAATTATATCAAGTTTCAATGGAATTGGTCCAGTAGGTACAGGGGAAATAAATTTCTTGCAGACAAGTTCATCATTGAAAGATATTAGAAGAAGAGGTAGAATTAAAAAAAAATACAACATGCAATATATGTCTCCCAAATGTAAGATAGCAAAATCTCATCCAAAGGGTCAATTATTTCAGCCATGGATGAGGTTTACATAAGTCCTGATCATACATACAGGGCTCGAAATTAACCCTTTTTCCTAGGTGGCCCACAGGGCCAGTAGCTTAAAATATCTACTGGCCCCACTAAAAATCTACTGGCCAACATAAAAAAGAAAATTGTAGGATTTTTTTCAGTGGATAAACACTGTGAATGACAGGATACTTTCATTTACGATGAAAAAAAGGAATATATTATTTTTGTAAATTCAAATAGGCTTATTTAAGTATACAGAGTAGCCTTTTCTTTTCTGGATTTCTACTGTACAACAGAGCCAGTTAAGATGAGAATTTTACTGGCCCAATGGATTATTTACTGGCCACAGGCCAGCGGACCAGTGTTAATTTTGAGCCCTGACATATACAGTTGAACCCACTTGTATTGAACCCTTATGTTTTGAAATTGCACTTTTATTTCCAAGTTAAATTATATGTACATTATTACTTTTTTAACCAAGTTATTTTGAAAACCCTGCATATTTCAAGAAAAATTCAATCCCCTTTGGTTTCAACACACCCAGGTTTAATTGGAAGAATTTCACAAAAACTATATGAATTTTAATCATGATGGATTATTTTTCTTTATACTTCATCATTTCTCAATATCGCCTATATAATGTCACAAAGGATTATGTAAAATATGTTGTGAGACTTTCTCACATGGGAGAGTTTGTGTCTGTCTCATAAAGGAAGTGTTGGGAGAAAACTATTCTTGATTAGCAGTATTCATGCTTTCATGATATTTGTAAATACATGCGCAGTCTAACCTGCATTAGTGGTCCTTGGAACTGAATGGCTACTTATTGTATGTAGCCAAAGTGTAAGTATTTGTAATCAATGGGATAAAATAAATTATACGTTAAGTATGACTTAATGCAGAATGATTCATATTTGTTAGTATTCTTTACCTGTCCATCGTCCAGGAGCACAACAGTGTTACAGTTGTAGTTACTGACCATATTCCAGAAATGCTCAACAGTATTTGGTAATGGATACTGGGTTACAATGTAACCTTGTCTGCTACCACAGTTCTGTGAAAAGGATGAAACAAATATTTTAGTATATGTATATGAGAAAAAAGACACTTGATATGACAATAAATATGATTTTTGTGATCTTCAAAATAAATTATTGTTAAACATTAAAGTATGAATGATTTTGAGATAGGATAACTTCTTAATGTATTGATGCTAAAATGGTTTCTTTTTATGTTAAGTTAGATTTGCTTATATTAAATGTGTTGAATCATGCATCAAAAGGCTGAAATTAGCACTACCAAGAGATACTTTGGTCACAAAAATATGATGAATGACCAAACAAGAAGTCCATAGGGCCTTAAGATGACCTGAACTACTGTAATGATTTTGTCAACAGCACCTCTAAGTGCCACTGACAATTGACATCAGACCCATGACCTAGAAACTTATTTTTGTGTGCCAATGAACTTTGATCTTGAATATTTGCAAAAGTTACCCTTAGGGGATTCCTATCAACTCAGAATTGCATGCGGTGATAAAAAGTTGCTGGTTTGTAGGAAATAAGCACCCTATTGTTTTTTGGTATGGTATGGTTTTGTTGTTTAACGTCCCACTCAAGAATATTTCACTCATGGAGATGTCACCATGTGCCAGTTAAGGGCTACAAATTTTGCCTACTGTGACGAGGGGCCTCGGTTTTTACTGTGTCATCCAAAGGACAGGGACGGCCAACCACGGAGTGGCGCTGACGTGGCTCGAACCCGGATCTTCCGATTCATGGTCAAACACGCCAACCACTCGGCCACGGAGGCCCCTATTGTTTTTTAGGACATACATGTATGTCACATCCAAAACAAAAAAGTGAATCATTACTACACAAGCTAACTCCTGTGGCCTTGGTGCTATAGAGGGTCTCCGTGGACGAGTAGTTAGCATGTTCAACTTTGAATTGAAGGGTCCTAAGTTCGATTCCCACAGCAATATTCCGCGGATGGCCGTCGCTGTCTTTCGGATGAGAAATTTAAAACTGTAGGTGTTGGCACGTTAAAGAACCCTCACTTCTATACGGCCAGCAGTGCCAAGCACAGGCAAAATCTGTCGCCCTTCACCTGCACACAATGACGTCTCCATATGAGTGAAATATTCTTGAGTGGGACGTTAAACAACAATGCAACAACAACAATTTGGTGCTAAAGATATCACATTAATCTACACAAATTTCTTAAATACATTTTTATGCATCCTGTGTATGAAAAATTCACAATGCTATGAGTTAATAAGCCATGTCTATATTACAGTACCTATGTCACTTAAAGTGTCTCTTTAAGGCACTTATACAGACGGATTTAATTTTCATTCACAAAGAAGATGTGTTTGAGAAACACTATGCCCCCGAGTGGTAAGCCATTTGTGAAGGCTAAGACAATCAAATAAATGGCACTTTTTTAAATGTCTTGTCATTAGGGATACATGTGCCAAATATGAAAGCAATGTGTCAGAAGACACAAGTTACATTAAAATGTGTTCTCAAGCTACATGTATTTGACAGAAATGGAGAAATGACTTATTCAGATGATTTTAACGTCCCATAACTCCGTCAAATAGTAGCTGATTTTAGACATCATAAAACTCATCCGAGATCTTATTAATATAAAGCAATACACCAAATTTTGTTCAAATCAAATAATATATCAAGCCATTTGATGGAAACAGAGAAATTACCTATTTTGATGATTTTAAAGTCCCATAACTCCGTCAAATATTGACTGATTTTGGCCATTATCAAACTCATCCGAGATCTTGTTGATGTAAAGCAATACACTAAATTTTGTTCAAATCAAATAAGTTATTTGACGGAAATGGAAAAATGACCTATTTTTACGATTTTAAAGTCCCATTACTCTAGCGAATATTGACAGATTTCAGTCATTATCGAACTCATTCTAGATCTAATTAATATAAAGCCTTACACCAAATTTTGTTCAAATCTGATGAAAAAATCTCAAGTTATTTGATGGAAATGAAAAATGACCTATTTTTACAATTTTAAAGTCCCATAACTCTGGCAAATATTGACGGATTCCAGTCATTATCAAACTCATCTGAGATCTTACCGATATAAAGCCTTACACCAAATTTTGTTCAAATCTGATGAAAAGTTTTTGAGTTACTGGACGGAAACCATGTGTTCAGACAGACAGACAGACCAAAAACAACATGCCCCCCGATCTTCGATGTCGGGGGCATAAATATGTAAATATTGACTAAAAATGCCATGTTAACTAATTTTCAAAGAATTGTGATTGTTTGTTTATGAGAAAAATATCTAAGATGTACTACCAGTAAATTTTTATCACTTTTTGACCCTTTCAAGGGCCCTGAAGGAACTAGCCTCTTTTTGTTTGCAAACTTTAGGCAACATCTCTTGGAATAACTAACACCAAGTTTGGTAAATATCAGACTGTTGGTTCTCGTAATGAAATTGAAAGTAAAAAAACAATATGCCTCCCGATCTTTGATCTCGGGGGCATAAAAATTATCAATGGACAACAAAAAATAACCCTTAGCCCTATGTAACAAACCTCATTTTAAAATTGCAAAAGGTACTTACTGGCAATATCACAGCATTCATGTAATCAGTATCTTCAATGGTATACAGTTTTACTCTATAGTTATCCACTGAAACATGGAATTACAACATTTATCTCAGCAAAATAGTTGACTTGTAAATAATTATTAAACAGAGAAAGAAATAATGGCAAATTTAAAAGAAATTACACATGTGACCAACAAGTATGTCACTTCTGAATGAAATACAGTACAGATGACTGGAAATCAGTTTACAAACAATTATCAGCAAGGGAATGATTCCCTTGATGATGGCAATCTGTGTTCAGAGCTCAATAGGATATAGAAATTTCAGATAGAATTGAACCTCTAGCACAGTAGAAGACAAGATAACTCAACAAAATCAAACAGCACATCATGCAGACAACCATTACTACCATACAATTAATCAGTCATTGATGGTTTTGTTTTATTTCACTGTTATGTAACATCCTGCTTAAGAATCTTTCTCACATATAGAAACACTATAGGCTGCTTTTGAGAAGGATTTCAAATTTGGGCCTATGCTCGATACTAACAGCCATTGAGTCTTAACCATACCAATGCCTACTATCATATAGGACCTCAGTAATTTAACCTATAATTTATGCTTTAAACCTTGAGCACGTAATGAAAGAACAGCAAGTTGCAATCTAAGTTTTATGATTAATATTTGCCAAGACTCATTTATTCATCAATTATCAATGTAAATACATGAAAAAGGAATGAATTCAAGTCCTCTGCAACAAGATGTACGTAAATCAGATGGTGAATCACAGTACCTGGTAGGACATCTGTTGTTCTATTTTTATCTACGTTACTGGGATGTAAACCATCCTGAAAGTCTTTTTCGCTATATTCTGGACGAAGACTATTCAGTTTCTGAAAATAAATAAATCAGATTAAAATTTAATTATAATATTCATATAATAAAACAAAGAGACTTCAAAGAGAATGAATCTCGATTGAACATGAATATAAGGGCTGCTTAATATCAATGTAGGATAGATACCATATATCTAATTGTACAGTAACAACACATGAATTTAGCACAAAATAATTATTTTTGCTGTTAAAAAGCATGACACTCCCAATTCTTATGATTTCTGTCCGAGAAACAAAAAAATTGTGACATGCTAAACTGAAATGGGGTCTATGTTATTCTATAAAACATCGGCAAATAAATGTACAAATGCAAGAGTGAAATGTACAGGTCTATGTTTATCATAAAAATAGTTTGATATCTGCAACATTAGAGTCCATGCAATATTTCTGATTTGATAAATGGATAGACCATCATTTCCTACCAACAAATAGTATCATTTTAACGGCCACACATTAATTAGACGTACTTACGGTATATTCATTATCAACTCTAGCTACATATTTAGGATCTGTTGGACCACTAAACATTGATGTCACTGTATCCACAGGTAAAGCTGCATCAAGGCATGCAAATGCCTCCATCAGTACAAAGTGTATGAATATGAGCTGGTCCTGTCACAAAAGAACACAGAAATAACATCAGTAGGATGAATTTAATTGTGCTGTTTTATATCTGTATTGAATTACAGTACAGAAAAGATTGTCTTTTGTTGTCTTACCTGCCTTAGCAACCCACCGACTAAGGGATTATCTGTCTTAACCCTTTCAACCCCAAGTATCGGAATGGTATACCGGTACTCTATTCCATTGTCTGGACCAGTCTACATGTATATTGGTCTGTGGTGTTGAGAGGGTTAATTGATCTAAATGTCTGGGGCCCTTCTCACAAAAAATCCTGATAAAATTTCATACACTTATGACTACGAGTGATTTTTATCATAAGATTCTTTGTGAAAAGAGCTCCTGGTTCCCAAAATGGCTTTTTCCTATGCACATGTATATGTAAATCACCTGAATCAAGAGACCACCTGTCATGTGTGCGCCCTTTTTTATTTCATCCTTCACTTGGATGTTCTCTTGAAACAGGTTAGACTGTATGTGTGTGTATGACTGTGTGTGCATAGATAGCATGCAGGCTTGTGTACACGAATTTCAATGATACATATAACCTGTGTACAATATGAAAATTACACTGTTACATATTTTTATTTTTTGGGGTATAATGTTGGCACTGTCTTTACATTAAGACATGAGTTAATACTCTGTGTATACATTTAATTAGTCTCATAGATGTACTTACACAAGTCTGAACCATTTTCATTCTATTTTTCCTCATGTCTGTGACATAAGCAAGAATATCTACAGATTGTGTGGCAAGTCCCTCTTTTAGCAAAGCATCAAGGGCTAAGAATGTTCCAGTTCTCCCTACACCTGCACTGTTAAACAAGAAACAAAAATAGCATCAACCAAGTTATGTTAATGCTAAAATATTTGAAATTTATTAGAAAGAAAATGTTTCATCACTTCTCGCTTGACTGTTTTCATTTCTCTGTCATTCATATTCAGAATTCATTCAAAGGATACAGAATTCATTGTTTAATGTCAAACTCAAGAATCTTTCACTAATATGGAGATGTACATGTAACTACCGTATATGTTGGTGTAATGTGACAAATTTTGCCTATACTTGGCGCTTATGGCCATTTAGCAGGGAGGGCTATTTAACTTACTGACACAAACGTCAGTTTTTACTGTTTCATCAGAAGGACAGGGACAGCCTACAACAGTATGTACCATGACCTCACAATCAGAGGGTAAACAAGCTGACCAACGAGCAACAGCGCCCCCTCTTACTGTGTAGTACTTGTCCAAGGTATTGACTATAGCACTTACCTGCAGTGGACAATCCAGGGCTGGGGATCATTTACAAAGCCATTAGTGGACACCTGTCTATGGAATGATAAGAGCTGGAATGGATCTGGAACACCATGATCTGGCCAGGATGTGAAGTGATACTGTGTTACCAGGCGACTTTCTCCTGTCTAAATCAAAATGTATGTGATAATAAGTACTGCTGCACTGACAACTGTACATGCTTACCCACTGAAGCCAATTTTATATAGAGTTGATCCTCAAACTTTTGGATGCCAATAACCCAGATGCTTCACCTTCAGGACATGATATTTAGACAATTTGCTTGGGAGCAAAAGTGTTCAAATCAATGAGTCTCAACTATCTGTTGAATTAAATCAAATTACTACAGTTAATCCTGGTAAAAAAACAATAAACAATGGATACTGTCCAACAGTAAAACTTTGTCACTTATGATTGTGACATTGACTTTGTCTGTTCTATCAACAAAGGGTTGACCACATGTGCTGATGAAAGGCTTCAAACTTTAGCGTATTTTTAGTTCTGAGGGTC
>JACSZP010034244.1:0-13912 GCA_016161895.1 Pinna nobilis
AAAAACGCTGATTTAAAAGTAGAAAAAAATGAAATTTGAAATCTTTCAGATATAGATTCTTAAAATGTTTCAGTTTTCAACATTTAAATGAGATATATACTTGAAACAGTACTGACATAGGAATACACGCATTGGTTGCTAATGAGAACAGTCCCGTTATCTTGTTTAGCTTTGCTATCTCATTGTCTCTTCACAAAGAAGAGTTCTATTAAGGAAAAGAATCTAAAAACCTGCCATATCTAAAAATATATTTCATGTCATGTTATAGGTCACAATATAGGACATACCGGTGTATGTCACTGGCATGCACTTATTGTAAGATTACCCACACTTTGTTTTCAATATGCTTCCAGTAACATCATGGCTGTATTCAGCTGATACAGACTTTGGAAATCTTGACCTTTCCGAAAAATTAGTCAGTAATATAATGTACACTAAAGAGCCTTCAGCATTAGGGTAGGTTGAAATCATTTCAGGAAAAATTCCTCATACCCATATCCGCAACATCATGAGGCTTTTGGCAAAAGACAAATGTCAGAGTTTCGAGAATGTGGCTCTTCTATTCTGGTAAGCAAGTTTAGAGGTTGAAAACAAAGGAAGAAAGACTGCTAAAAAATGAAAGCCACCATTGGAAACACAGATTTAAAGGTAGAAAAAAATGAAATTTGACATCTTAAAGATAGGGATTCTTTAAAGGTTTCTTTTTTCCATATTCAAATGAGGTATACCCTCATGACAGTACTGATACGCAGATATATACATTGGTTCCTAATGAGAACAGTCCCATCTTCTTGTCTACCCTAACTTGGCTAGATAAACACGTCTTCACAAAGAAGAGTTCTATTAAGGGAAAGAATCTAAAAATCTGCCATATCCAAAAAGTTTTGTTTGTTTGTTTTGTTGTTGTTTTATGTCCCACTCAAGAATATTTCACTCATATAGAGACGTCACTGTGTGCCGGTGAAGGGCTACAAATTTTGCCTATGCTCATACTGTCTCATCCGAAGGACAGGGACGGCCAACCGCGGAGTGGCGCTTACGTGGCTCGAACCAGAGTCTTCCGATTCGCAGTCGAACATGCTAACCACTCTGCCACGGAGGCCCTATCCAAAAAGTACATATATTTCATGTCATGTTATACTACAGCAAGACCTAGGTTGGATATCATGAAATTTGAGGATTTATTAAACTCCAGCTGATACTGAAATCTGTTTCGTCCAGAAGTTGGATTTGAGAAAATTCTCAGAATTAAGTAAATTGTTAAGTTTTATGGTAGTAAGCGAGCCCTGTACAGAAGGGCAAAACTAGACCTGTCTTAAAAGGGAAGGAATCACTATATGGAGGCTGAATTGTACAAAAATGGTCAGCATAAAGCAGTCTATATGACCAGGATGTTATTTATGGATGGTGAGTTACTCAAGTAGGCTTTACTCTTATATTAAATCATCCCAAAAGAAGTCACAATCTAGTTACATACATCATACATCACACCCTTATTGTAATATCAACCACGTTTCATATTCAATACTGCAGTTACATCATGGCTGTGTTCAGCTGATGCATACTTTGACCTTTCCAAAAATCACAGTCAACAATATAACACATGTCAAAGAACCTTCAGCAAAAGGGTAGGTTGAAATCATTTCAGGAAAATTACTCATACCCATATCCGCAACATCATCAGGCTTTTGGTACAAGACAAATATCAATTTCAAGAGTGTAGCTGTTTTATTCTTGTATGATGGTTTAGAGGTTAAAAACAAAGGAAGAAGGACTGCTCAAAAATGAAAGCCACGATCGAAAAACACCGATTTAAAGGTAGAAAAGAATGAAATTAGACATCTTAAAGATAGGGATTCTTTAAAGGTTTCTTTTTTCCATATTTAAATGAGGTATATCTTCATAACAGTACTGACATGCAGATATATACATTGGTTCCTAATGAGAACAGTCCCATCTTCTTGTCTACCCTAACTTCACAAAGAAGAGTTCTATAAAGGGAAAGAATCCAACATTCTGCCATATCTGAAAAGTATTCAAGTCATGTAATACGACAGTGAGACCTAGGTTGGATACAATGAAACTCGAGAATTTATTCAACTCCAGCTGATACTGAATTCTCTTTCGTCAAGAAATTGGATTTGAGAAATTTCTCAGACTTAAGTAAATTGTTAAGTTTAATGGTACCAAGTGAGCCCTGTACAGAAGGGTAAAACTAGACCTGTCGTTATAGGGAAGGAATCACTAAATGGAGGTTGAATTGTACAAAAATGGTCAGCATAAAGCAGTCTATATAACCAGAATGTTATTACAGATGGTTAGTTACTAAAGCAAGCTTTACTCTTTCATTAAATCATTGCAAAAGAAGTCACAATCTAGGACATACATCACACACTTATTGTAATATCAACCATGTTTCATTTTCAATACGACTGTAGTTACATCATGGCTGTGTTCAGCTGATACTGACTTTGGAAATCTTTACCTTTCCAAAAATCACAGTCAGCAATATAACACACGTCAAAGAACCTTCAGCAATAGGGTAGGTTGAAATCATTTCAGGAAAATTCCTCATACCCATATCCGCAACATCATGAGGATCTTTGACAAAAAACAACAAGATGCAAAATATCGCTTGTAAACATGAACATGTATTGTTATATAATGCTTGCATGGGGCCTCCCTTGCCAAATGGTTAGAGCATTGTGCTTTTAACCATTTATTCTCTCATCTATTGTCAGGGCAGGTTTGAACCTCGCTGGGTTCAAAGCTGAATGTATATGTATATATATATCCACCACTTAAAGATTTTCAAGTGTGACGTAAAACAAAAATCAATATAAACAAAACAAAACAAAATGCTTTCTTTTCTATCTGCATTTCTCATCTCTTACAACATAGTTGCAGTTATAGTGTGGCTGTGTCAAGCTGATGCAGGCTTCAGAAATTTTGACCAATGCTATGGAATTTATCCTATGCAGTACAGGAATTTTCAAAAAAGTAAAAATCCTATCCTTGACATGGAACTTTAGATTCTATTATTACCTGCCTCTCTATTTAAGTGCAGATGACTTATTTCACTGTTTATTTATTAGTTTACTGAAAACATACCAGGGACAACAGTAAACTGTTGCATGGTCCTGTTACATACACAGCAACCATTCACTCATGTATTTGTAGCTTAGTCCTTAATTCTGTAATCAATAGATTAGCAAACTCTTATATCCTTAGGAAACAAATCAACATAATCATTCTGATTGCACACTGGCAAATCTGTTTTGCCAAAACAAGGAAGCCAAAGAACTTCAGTAAATAGGTAAGTTGTAATCAGTACAGGTGAAACACCCATGAATCATACCCATATCCGCAGCATCATTAGTACTTTGGCAATAACATGTCTAGTTTTAGTCTCATCCATCGAGGACCAAGTACTCAAGTAACAATTATTGCTTAAAGCAAGTTGTGAATTCTAGTTTTCCCTAAACAATAAGAATTTTCTGACATAAAATTATGCATTTCATTTTATAGTGATTAAAACAGAATCTTTTTTATCCTTCAAATATTTTCTATCAGAAAAACTCTCTTGAACATTCTCCACTAACAGGAATGAATACCTGGATGCAATAAACAAATCTCTATTACATTTGAATTAAAGAATTTCAGGTGTTTTGTTGTTGTTTGACATCCCATTTAAGAATCTTACAATCATATGGAGGTGTAACTGAATGTCCATGTAGTCTTCTATTGTTGGCAGTTGAGCAGTCAGGGATATTTAATGCATCAATAACTTCTGTGCGAGAGGGCTTCAGATTTTAAAATCCATCTGAATGTCTGACAATTTTCACTTGTAATGCTTAGAACCACATTAGAAGCTTTTCCTCTCTTTCAGAGGAGAGAGTAAAAACTCAGGTCCTGTGATATAGTATGTCTCAAAACTTCATAGAACTCTCTCACTGTAAAATAGTCCTAAGTGTCAAACATAAGCAAAATATTTGAGTCTTTCACTGACATATGGTGACATCTTTGTATAGGTGAAAGATTCTGGAGTGGGACATTAAACAACAATGCCTCTTGCACTCGAGAAATGAATACCCATTTCTTATTTCATTGAGAGTTTGGTGTGATTTAAATTTTCACCAATTTCTACAATGCTCAGTTCCATCAAAGACCAGAAAATTTAAATATTTATAACAGCATGGTCCTCCTGGTGGCAATAAATGAAATCATTTCATGCTAGGGGTCAGTTATGAAATAAAAACAATAAATTAAAACCTGCTGGTAGCAAGACTGAAATTGAATTAGAGTAAAGATAAATTCAGACCTGGGTTGAGGTATCATCAGGAAATGAACGCTTCTTATGTCCTGGCCCTGGACCGACTCCGGATCCAGTAGATGTCGTAAGTTTCGGAACATATGTTCTGTGATGTAAGGTATAAGTGGCGACTGTAGAGAGAGAACAGAATTATAAATTTAGCGTATGTACATGGAATTTTCCATACACCAAGATACTTATAAAGATGAAATATGAAATCGTTTCTATGCACAGAAAGTAAGGAGTATTTCCTATATTGAAAATATATTTTTATTCCCAAGAATTCCATTTACATGCAATCATGAGCAAGCTACATGTTGTATGACCCACGAGGATAAAAGATCTCACCGATTCCAAATCTGGTTTTAACAGGCATAGTACAACATGGGAATAACACCTGTCTTTTAAAGTCAAAAGTCTGACACATGACTCTTCATGTGCTTTTTTAGGTCAATTGTTTGCGACATCATAATTAAACAGATGTTTGACGGGCCATGTAACAGTGATGTCATAATAGAAAAGTTTGCCAAAAGGTACCGTTTCGGACATTTGGCGATAGGTCAATTATATTATCTTGTGCATAAATGTACACACATAGATTTTCTAAAAATAAAGCTCCAAGAACTTTCTGGGGCCAAAGAAAATTTGATTGCTGAAATTAAGACCTAAGGAGATCTGAATCATGAACCACTTACCATGACTTTGACCATGGACATCAAAACAGAGAAGAGAGTTTCTAGTGCCATTAGACAGTCTGTGGATCCAGTATCTCCCTGTAAACAAATATCTGACAAATCAAAGACATGCTAATGAAGCTAATTAAGTTGGCCAGGATGTCATGAATACATTGTACAATGTAAATTTTAGATACTTAACGCACAACTACATTTATTCAAGCAACTCATACCATGATATTTTAGTCCACTTCAAGTTGTAGCAGAGTTTCAAGTTCATCCGGAATATCATTTTTGCTTCATAATTAGAAAAGACCTACATGAGAAATTGTTCCACATTAACATTGCCAGTTTGGGATAGCTGACATTAGTAATATTTCATCTCTCACATATAAAGGTACTGAAAAAAAAGATTGTAATTCAATGTACGATGGGTGTCTCAAAGGAGACCAAACTAGTAACAAACTTTTTTAAATCTGTTTCATGTGAAATTTTATTTCAAAGACATCATAAGAGTGATAAGATTCAATCTCACTGCGACCTCATACATAAATCAGATCTGCATATGTGGTACAAATTGCTCGTGGTGAATCTAGTTACAGACTGTAAACAGTAACTCAGAGGAACTCAAAGACTCGACAATTATACTGAGTCATTTAGCTTATCATGAGAAATGTGAATCTTGCTTACCTTTAGTCTTTTCCTGTTCATTCTGACATACCAGTTGGTCAGCTGGTCTACAAACTTGACCAGTCTTGGCATCACAGTGTAAAGTCTGTAAGCTGTAACAGAATATGTATGGCAAGCTGATATCATCAAAATCATAAATATACATATGATGTCCAATACATAAAAGTTTCATTGTGAATAAAAATCCATTTCTTTAAGTTCTTGTTGTTGTAACATCCCACTCAAGAATATTTTGCTTATATGGAGACGTCACCATGTGTCGGTGAAGGGCAACAAATTTTGCTTTTGCTCAGCACTTATGGATATAGAGCAGGGAGGGTTCTTTAACCTGCCAACACCTACTGTGACATGGGACCACGGTTTTTACAGTCTCATCCGAAAGACAGGGACAGCAAACTGCAGCATGGCTCGGATTAGAACTCCAGACCTCTCGATCAGCTACAAACACCAAAACTAGGTTACAGTAACCCAAGTGATAGAATATGTATGGCTAACTTATAACAGCAGTTCAAAACAATACTCCTTTTCCATACTAGTTTCATTGTCAATAAAAATCCCTTTTCCTGAATGTGAAATAAAGTTTCAAAAAGTTTGGATACATCTTTTCATATCTATCGATACACACTATACATTTGAAATGAACCACAATAATTAATCATAACATTTAAATGTTCAATGCACATAATTGTTCAAGATACTTCCATTATGATGACGTATACCTGAGAACATATTTCAGTAATTAGACAAACAATTTTCATCATGTGACCAGCAAATTAAACATAAATAGATTATATATCCATTTTAAAACCTGACACATGTGTTCTTTTGTACCTTGCATTTCCTCTCGCACATATTTGATGAGAGACTGGGTAAACGACAATATCCATCTATCCATGTAATTTGTGGGGTGAGCTGCTTGGGCCTGGTTGTACAAAAATTTTGCATCTTCATCCTACAAAAGCAAAAAATCTTCATTGCACTTTCATTCACATTCAAAAATGTACTCGAAAATGAAAATTGTGAAAAAATAAAAAGATTACAGATTTCCTAAAAATCAAAGGGTTAAAACAAATGTATACAAGCCTTTGTTCTTTCAGTATTGGTTTCAAAAAATATGTTGTAACCTAATACATCTAATAAGAACTGCAGCTCTATTGCAAAGAAATTTCTATTCTTCTGCTGATATAAGCCAGGAATATAAACCACATTTTGTTTCTTAATCCATTCTTTTTAATAACTGTATCAAGCTGAAGATGCATGAAACAAGAAAATCATATCTTGACCCGAGTCTAGATTCTTTACAAGAAAGACGAAATTAAAATACTTCTCATAAATAGAGATTACGCAACAAGTTGAGATTGATTATCATGTTTATCCAACTCGAGTTAGTTGATTTTCAAAGTTTCTAACCGCGAGCTTTAGAGAGCGTTTTGAGACTTTGAAAATTAACTAACGAGAGTAGGATAAACATGATAATCAATCAAAACGAGTTGTGTAATTTGTTTCTACCATAACACTAGATTATTTTGCAAATCAAATATAATGACGTCAATTGATGACGTCATAATTGAATTTCCTGACGCATCAGCCAATCAAAACGCTCGGAAGACGTTAAACATGTGTGGTTAATCCATTTTATTTAATCAACTGCAGTCTCGATTATACAGCCGTTTTACAATAGTTAAACTACGTGTGTTATGGTAGAAACAAGATTCCATAATCTTCATCTTAATATGAAATAGACATGACAAATTGTTGCAAACTTCAAATTAATTCAGCTGTTTCTACTCAGAAAGTGAAATACAGTCTAACCTGCCTTAGCGACCCACTGAATTAAAGGAAAACCTGTCTTATGTGACCTTAATGTATGGTTCCCAAAATATCTTTTTCCTATATAAATCACCTGAATTATGAGACCACCTGTAATATGTGACCCTTCTTGCTCCTTCCCTTGGGCGGTGTCTTAAAACAGGTTAGACTGTATAGTAGTCAAATAGGTCAACTGACCTTTCTTGTACATATCTTTAAAAGAAATTCAAACTTTTTGTAAAGTTTTGAATAAATAAAATCTTAGAGCATTTTAACTACCATATCAACTTTAGTAGACAACTGACAGTGTTTTCAACAGGTGATAAAAATGTTATTGCCAAAAAAGCATGGAAAAAAGTGACGATATAAGATAACAATAGAATTTTTACCTTTTCAAATCTCTCCACATTCTGTATGAAGAATCTGTAAGCATTGTACCAGGGCAGAAACACATCCTTCAAGACGCGCTCTACACCTTCCTCTTTAAATTTCAGATTGTCTGCTCGAACAGCTGGAGAGTTGCACAGGTACAACCTATGTAAAATGAGGAAAATAATTTTATGTAAGACGCAACTAAATCTGGTAAAAGTGGGGTCTCCAAATAGGATGAAATGAAACAAAAATGATGACAAAATGAAACAATTTGGCTCATTTTCTACTCAACAGGGACCACTTAAAGAAAGTCAAAATTTAGCAAATAATTAAAATTCACTTATTTGCAATTTACATGTGATTTTCATCATACAATTATTTGTTTATAAGGGCTCTAAATACCAAGATGGAGTTAAAAATAAATTTTGAAAAAAAAATCAAATCATGAATTCCAGAATTGCAAACTGAATTAACTTTGGAGGCTCATATGTTTCCTTTGTTTTCAGTGTTTAATCATATTTTCAGATCCACATACCTGAGGGCATCGGCTCCATATTTGTTGACAATCAACATGGGGTCTGGGTAATTCTTCTTCCTCTTACTCATCTTCTCGCCATCTCTGCAATAATATCACTATTAAATTAGCTGTTGTTGTTGTTTTGTTGTTTAATTCCAATGTAAGAACCTTTCACTTATATGGATATGTCACCATAATCGAGGGCTACAATTTTGACCTATGATCAGCACTTTTGGCCACTGATAATGTGCTAACACCTCCTGGGACACAAATCCTTGAGTATTTACTGTCTTGTCAGAAAGACAGGAAAAGCCACCCACCTTTGTCAAGCGGATTCAAACCCACAACATCACGTTCTGAAGGCAAAGGGGCTTACCACAGAGGCACAACCACTCTCATTATATAGTTACATCACAAATATCCAGTTTCTAAAGTCATAAGTCGGGAAGACTCTTACAGTACTGAATATGTGGTATTTAAGAAGAAGTGTCCTCTCAATTTTTTTTTGTACAGCGGTATTTTTTAAACCAAATTGTTTCTGTTATTGTTATGTAGTTGTTTAACATCTCATTATTTTACTGAAGAATCTTTCACTTATATGCGACATAACAAGATGCGAACTACTCACTATAAATCAAGCGTCAGTTTTTACCGTTTCATCTGGACAGTAAAAGCCAACATTTTTTTTATCTCAAAGAAATTGCACTAAAGATAGGTACTCTCCTATTACAAGTGACTTAAAAGGACAGATTCCAAAGATATATTATTATCCATAATACTTACCGAGTCAAAGAGCATTTTGAGACCAACAACAAAAATCTGTATATAGTCTTTCCCACCTGAGAATTAAAAGACCACCTGTTATATGTGACCCTTTCTGTTCCTTCTCTTGAGTGTCTCTTAAAACAAGTTAGATTTTCAAAAATTTTTAATGTCATAAAATTTCAGATTTATGACAAATATTGTAGCTGACTTCTTTCATCAGAATCTCTTACCGATCTATACTAAGAAAAATTCAAACAACTTACTTTGCTAAAACAATTCCATTGGCGATGAGATTCTTAAATGGTGGCTTGCCGAATAGCAAGGTTGACAGAACGAGGAGTGTGTAGAACCTGTAAGGCACAAAAAAAAAATCAAACAAATCAGTAATTCATATCGCTGACTATTATTGAAAGGGTATATATCTACTATTCTGGGATTGGAAAGCTCTAGATCACAAAATGTATAATGGTAGCAGACTAAATGATCCTTAGAGGTCAACCCTAATGAAGTCATAGTACTTAGTCTCCATAGTCCCAAATCATTGACTTCCCAGTCTAAATGCAAGTGAAGAATATGGATATTAACAATGATAGAGAGGTTTAGAAACCCCATGTCTTACCAGCCTCTTGTCTGGTCTATGCCCTCAGCAATGAAGTCAGCTGGAAAATTGTCGTCAAATTCCTTCTTGCGCTCAAATGGATAATGGACCTGAGCATAGGGCATACTCCCGCTCTCAAACCAGCAGTCGAACACCTCTGGGGTACGATGTAACACTCCTTTGCCCATCTTAGATGGAATGGTCAATTTGTCTATCCTGAAAATAAAAGACGGAAAACATTACATGACAGAAAAACTACAAAACACAAATTATAACCTTGCTATTAACACTACTTAACTAATTTGCTCATACTGGTCTAATTTCGGAGGTGGTCTCCTTCATCAGGTTCATAATAACTACAATAGATTTAAGATACCTTAATTTTTTTGTAGTCTTTAATTTTGGGTGGTACCCTGACTCAGGCGGTACTTCAACAAGATTTCACTTGTTTCCTTAATTTCCTCAATGTTTACCCTTGAAGACTTACAAATTTGTTCTATGTTCAGCACTTATGGCCATTGATTAGTAAGATTCTCTGGCTTGATGACTCCAACTGTGGCAAGGGCCCTCGGCTTTTATCATCTCATCCAAAATTCAGGAAAAGCAATTCCCCTAAGCCAAGCGGATTTGAACCAAAAACCTCACAATCAGAAGGCGAACATGCCAGCCACAGAACAAGAAGGTTGAGTAGAAAGGTTCATAAAATACCTATAAAACAAATATTTATCTGCTATATACTACTCATTATTAGGGCTATAAAATACCTACGTTTCCCTGTGTAAGTCCTTAACTTCTACTCCAGTTAATTGTCTCAACTCTTCCACAGATCCAACACAAACAACCTGAAAATGAAAAAAATATATAATAATTTTTCATTTTTTATGTTTGAAACTCAAAACTTTATCTAAAGAATAACAGAAATTATTACTATAACCAGTACGAAATAGAGATATTACAGATGGGAAAATGAATGTAAATGGGGAAAAATAATATTCAGCAATTAATGATTATACAAATCAATTTCATCTCAGTGATCTATAACCATACCTCTTCTCCGTCTTCGCTAACCCATATTGGTATAGGTGTTCCCCAGTATCTGTTTCTGGACACAGCCCAGTCACGTGTTTCTCTCAGCCAATTTGCAAACCTCTTCTCTCTGACAAACTCTGGAACCCTGGAAGGTACAGAAATTGATATACATACATATTAAAAAATCTTGCATTGAAGTAAGTCAAAGAGATATGCAACAACATAATATCACTCAAGTAGTTGGCTCCTATCAATGTAGTACAACTTATTTGTATTGTTTTGCATTGAATTACACCCTAATGAGTAACCTTTCAGTTATATATCCAGTTCTTATGTTTCAGTTATTTGTTTAGATTTTTAGTGACGAAAGAGTGACACCGAGCAACAAATGTATCCCAAGTAAATTCAACCAACACATGTCAAGTAATATGGCAAGTTTTCTCCCATAAATAAAATAGGTCACAGACTTGTTATGAAACCAGAGCCGAGAGGCTCAAAGTTTTAACACACAATACTCTAACCAGTATGCTAAAACAGTAGAATGCATTTTGACAAGCCATAAATTCACACTTTTTTATTTTTTTATTTTTTATTAAAAATCAAACTTGCATACTAGAAATGGGGCATATTGCTAAATGTAAAGTTAAGTGGAACTCACCAATAAGTCTTGCTGTTGTTCTCCAGTAACTTCTCTGAAGCTTGTTCTACCCTCACAAACCAACTTGGAACAGCCTTGTAAATGAGTGGAGTCTCCGATCTGTAACATAACAAAGAAATCAATGAGATTACACAGACAGATACAGAATCCGTACAGGTATTGTAATCCGGACGGCAAATATCCTGATACTTCACCTTCCGAATGAAATTTCTAGGGTACAAAATTCTCAAATTGCATTGGCCATTATAAAAAGTATGTTTCAGTTTTAGTTTTTCCGGAAAAATTGCTGTAAAACCCAAAGTGTCCAGATTAATGAGCCCCCACTGTATATAATACCTACCATAAGATAGGACCTTGGATTTAACTGGCTCATCTGGCAGCCAGGGAAAGCTGTCCACTTCCAACAACAAAAAACCTCCCAATCTTCAGGGGAACATACTACCATGGACACAGAATGGTTTTTCCATGTCATAAAGAAAAGACACAAAAGCTGTATACCTCACCATTGGAAAGTCATGCCTAAAGTTTTGTAGACAAACAGATGGACTAGCCAAAAACCATATGCCTTCCATCCCAATCTTGTGTTGGAAGAGGAGAGGGTTTGAATAAAATATCTAAAAGAAATTTGAAAGAGAACTTAGCATTAAATGACTAAATAACATATCATAATGCTTTTGACTCACCTCCAGCAAAATGGATAACTATGTTTGAACTGTGACTGATGTACCAGACGATCATTCTGCTTCAACAGTTTCATGATATGCTTGTCTGCTTCCTGTAAGACAGATAATTGCAATCTAAGACCCGATATTAGTGACTCTGAATCTTAACTAATTTTTTATGTTCATACTCCGATTTTTTATTTAACATTTTTGTTTGCTTGTTGTTTGCTATATGCCAACCTCGACAATCTTTCAGTCGTATGGTGGTGGCCAGTTTTTATTGGTAGATGAGAGAGCCCGGATACTAAGGTACCCAGGGAGAGACTAATGGCCATCTGCAAGTAAACTGGCAGACGTTCTCACATAACCAGTTTACATTCCAGCAAGCTTCGGACTTGTGCTGACAAGAGATGAGAGACTGAGTGGTTTAAAGCGCAATGCTCTAACCAATCAGCCACGGAGGCCCCTTATTTTAACATTTCAGGCCATTGGGCAGCGAAGATTCCTTAGCATACTATGACGTGGGACCTTGGTTTTTTTTTTTATAGTTGATACTTACTTTGACATGTAATCCTTTGAAGTCTGTGACTTCCTCTGTAAATTTGCCGCTTTCGTCTACAGGACATATGATTTTCATATCCTTTGTTATAATTCCATATCCGAGACATACACGGTAATCGTCCTACAAAACATATAAATAAATATACATTTAGTATCATAAACTCAATCTTACTTCTCTAATTTTATTTCGGTGTCTTCAGCATTTTTACAGGCTGGACAAAACGTGTGTTTATATTTGGACCTACAAATGCATAAGGATAAACTACCTATATGTAATGTCTAATGACTTTTTGTCATCAAGCGTAAAAGTTGTACATCTCAACAAGCCCTAAATCAATGAATCGCCTCAACTCCTTAATAGACCCCAAAAAAATGCCCTTTTTGTGTAATTCATACAACTGAGATGCCAATTTCAAATGCACTCTCATTAATAATTACTCAGTGTTCAAATTCTTGACTTTGATTGTTTTGTTTTCTTTACGCTACATTCAACACTCTTTCATTCATAAAATGGTGTTCAATTTTTTTCTAGCAAAAGGGAAACCTGGCTTACTGTGTACCAAGGTCACCAACCTTCTACAATTTGACCTTTTATATACTATTTCATTTCATTTTCTTACAGTGATCACCTACCAACAAAAAATTACGAAGAATGCCACAACAGGTAAATGAGGACTTGTTTATACTTACCTCTCCAAAGTATGGTGCTTGGTGTACGATTCCTGTACCACTCTCGGAGGTGACGTAGTTGTCCATCAAGATACGGAAAGCTCCTCTCTTTTCTCGCATCTGAACAGGAAACAAGATCAACAACTTGAAGTACATAAAAATTTTAACTTTAACATGCTGACAACTACTGTGACACAGGACCTCGGTTTTTTACTGTCTCATCTGAAAGACAGGGACAGCCCAATCATAGTGGGCTTAGGCTCGCATCCCGGACCTCATGATCACAAGGCGAACACACTAACCACTTGGCTATGGTGTCCCCAAACTTGACTTGACCTGTAACTACTCATAATGAAAGCCGCATACAGATTTTCAGATCCATATCTGAAAGAATGGCTAGAGAAAGTCTGAAAAACTGAGGCGAGACAGACTGGCAGACGAAAAGACCAACACATGGAGGATGGGTAAACTGAAGTTTGACTAGCAGTCATATCTATACATACCTCAGCAAAGTAAGGGAAGATAGGCTTATATTTCTTTCCTTCCAGTGTTCTTCCTTTGAACCTGAAACAAAATAAGGGGTCAGTAATTGCATT
>JACSZP010034245.1:0-10096 GCA_016161895.1 Pinna nobilis
CTACAATGTTGGTACTTCACACATGGATTGCCAATGACTCAAGGAGGATCTCTATTGATTTTCGGGTTCAAAGGTCAAAGGTCAAGGTCACACATAACTCCCGTTCCTCGAAAATGCTGCCACGGGGGGTATAAGTCCCGTTAGGACAGCTCTAGTTATTTCTAATGTACGAGTAACTTGATAATCTATTCCTTGAATTGATTTGTGTAATTCAATATTTCTGTTAGTCTTGTTTAAAATTTCTCACTTCTTATGCAACTGTTATAATAATTATTCTAACATGGTGGCCAATTGTCCTATTTTTTTACATATGGATTTTGATCCATACTGAGATGGTATTTGGTCCATATTGAGATGGTATTTGGTCCTTACCAAGATGGTATTTGGTCCTTACCAAGATGGTTTTGGTCCATATTGAAATGGTTTTTGGTCCTTACCAAGATGGTTTCTGGTTCATATTGAGATGGTATTTGGTCTAGACTGAGATGGTACCTGTATTTGGTATTTGATCCATACTGAGATGGTATTTGATCCATATTGAGATGGTATTTGGTCCTTACCAAGATGGTTTTTGGTCCATATTGAGATGGTTTTGGCCCTAACCAAGATGGTTTTTGGTCCATATTGAGATAGTTTTGGTCCTTACCAAGATGGTTTTTGGTTCATAGTGGGATAGTATTTGGTCTAGACTGAGATGGTACCTGTATTTGGTATTTGGTCCATACTGAGATGGTATTTGATCCATATTGAGATGGTATTTGGCCCTTACCTAGATGGTATTTGGTCCTTACTTAGATGGTTTTTGGTCTCTATATCAAGATGGTATTTGGCCCTTACCTAGATGGTTTTTGGTCCATATTGAGATGGTATTTGGTCCTGACCAAGATGATATTTGGTCCATATTGAGATGGTATTTGGTCCTTACCAAGATGGTTTTGGTCCATATTGAGATGGTATTTGGTCCTTACCAAGATGGTTTTGATCCATATTGTGATGGTATTTGGTCCTTACCTAGATGATATTTGGTCCATATTGAGATGGTATTTGGTCCTTACTAAGATTGTGTTTGGTCCATATTGAGATGGTATTTGGTCCTTACCAAGATGGTTTTTGGTCCATATTGAGATGGTATTTGGTCCTTACCAAGATGATATTTGGTCCATATTGAGATGGTATTTGGTCCTTACCAAGATGGTTTTTGGTCCATATTGAGATGGTATTTGGTCCTGACCAAGATGGTTTTGGTCCATATTGAGATGGTATTTGGCCCTTACCAAGATAGTTTTAGGTCTATATTGAGATGGTATTTGGTCCTTACCAAGATGATTTTTGGTCCATATTGAAATGGTTTTTGGTCCTTACCAAGATGGTTTTTGGTTCATATTGAAATGGTTTTTGGTCCTTACCAAAATGGTTTTTGCTTCAAATTGAGATGGTATTTGGTTTAGACTGAGATGGTACATGTATTTGGTATTTGGTCCATATAGAGATGGTATTTGGTCTATATTTAGATGGTATTTGGTCCTTACCAAGATGGTTTTTGGTCCTTACCAAGATGGTTTTTGGTTCATATTGAGATGGTATTTGGTCAAGACTGAGATGGTACATGTATTTGGTATTTGGTCCATATAGAGATGGTATTTGGTCTATATTGAGATGGTTTTTGGTCCTTACCAAGATGGTTTTTGGTTCATATTGAGATGGTATTTGGTTTAGACTGAGATGGTACATGTATTTGGTATTTGGTCCATATAGAGATGGTATTTGGTCTATATGTAGATGGTATTTGGTCCTTACCAAGATGGTTTTTGGTTCATATTGAGATGGTTTTTGGTCTCTACCAAGATGGTTTTTGGTTCATATTGAGATGGTATTTGGTCTAGACTGAGATGGTACATGTATTTGGTATTTGGTCCATATAGAGATGGTATTTGGTCTATATTGAGATGGTTTTTGGTCCTTACCAAGATGGTTTTTGGTCCATATTGAGATGGTATTTGGTCCTTACCAAGATGGTTTTTGGTCCATATTGAGATGGTATTTGGCCCTTACCAAGATGGTTTTTGGTCCATATTGAGAAGGTATTTGGCCCTTACCAAGATGGTTACTATCTATTGGGAAAAAACTTACTGACAATGAAAGTCGATTACAGGAGGACTTTCTTCAGATTCAAGGTCAAAGCACACAAATTATGAATGCTTGAGTCAACATCTTTGTCCATTGTCTGAATCAGGGAGTTGACCGTTTATTCAAAAAGGAGACTAATAACATGAAAAGATGATCTAACAGCACTATAAGGTGATGTCAATCTGGACTTGACAAACTGTCAATTACTAAAGGGTGTTCTCTAAATTGAGGTGTCTGTTATGACTGGTTCTACTGTATATTTATTCTCTCGAGATAAACCTATTCTTATAGAGACTACAGCGTTGACGACGGAATGCTGAAAATCGACCAAGTGCGACCGGAGGATGCGGGAACGTATTATTGCAATGCTCAAAACGACATCGGCAAAGTGGAACAAGCAACAGAACTTTTAGTCGGGGGTAAGATTAGATGTTGCACGGATGTTGTCCGAGTAAATTTGACGTGGCTTACTGTTTCTTCGTTACAGAGATTACAGCGTGGACGATGGAATGCTAACGATTGCCCAAGTTCGACCAGAAGATGCAGGCACCTACATGTGTCAGGCTCAGAATGACCTCGGTCAAAACGAACAAGCTTATGATCTTGTTGTTGGCGGTATTTTCATCTTTATGTTTTTTCCTGGTGTATTTGTATGTGTCTCTTGGAATGTCTGTCTGTCTGTAGCGACAAGCATGATTATGGGTTCTTTTCTTGGTGTTCTCCTAGACAAACCTGTATAACACTCATAGCAAATCCAGTGTCAACTATGCAGATGTGAGACTTTCTTCCAAGGCCGGGTAACATAATTCTTAAGAATTTACTCAAGTCTGAAAATATGCTTAACTCCTGCTAGTTCTGGGTTCTGATAGGCTGAGAAACTAGATTTGAGAAAATTCTCAGACTTATTTAAGTATATTTTCAAGTCTTATTGCGTCCAGCTCTGCTGTTCTGACATACATGTACTATTGATCAAAGATTCTTTTTTCAAGCTCAGTGCCATTTAAAAAGTGCCACAAAAGAAATTTAGAATTTATTTGGTTGCATTCCTGTTTGACAGTTCAACTGGTCTAAATTTGTGCCATTAAAGGAACAGTCTTGGCATTTTTTCTAAACCCGAAGACGTCTGCTCATCAAAATTTCAATGTAAAAATCATATTTTTTTGATTTTTCGGTTTGTTTTTCCTACTGATAGGATATCTATCAAACAAAACTTACCATGAAATAAAATTAATCTTAGCTCTCCCTGGCAGATTGCATTTGTAACGGCATTTAAATGTTACAAAATGTAAATCTACCATTAAAACAACTTACATGAAAATTTATTTTGAGATGTACCCATGCTCTTACACTCAGTAGCCATGTTGGATCTATTGAGTTCAAGCCCTGAAGTTCGACTACTTGGACCAGGATGAACCGAGCGTTACATTTGTGATTCTGCTGGTTGAACCGGTTCAATCGCGTAAATGGAATGACCCCAGTGACTCTTTTGGTGTAAAAAGCTCTGTTTGGGAAAAAGCTAACATACACACCTACACCTATATGGTCACACTGGAAGGGCTGTTGATTTTTCCCTTGTGTTATGTCTAACGACAGCAATTTTGTTTTTGTTTATCATCAGCTAGTCACCCTTTCATTTTGGAATTCGCCACATCCATCAAGAATTTTATTTTTTTTGCACAAAGGATATTTGAAAAATAGCTTGATTTTTGTTATTTAAAATCTTAATACTTTTAGCTTTCTAAGCAACATATTTAAATAACATTTTTGATCGCCTTTTTTATTCATTATTTACTTACGGGGAGGGGGGGTTGTTAAAACTTATTTATTGTTTCACAACAGAGAAAATGATATTTCCAATAGCAAAAAGACCGTGTTTATTTAACATTTTATCACAATTTGCATAACAAACATATCTATCTACTTGTCAAATTGACATCTAAAAAATTGTGCCTACAGAAAAATATGGTAAATAATTTTTGGAAAAAATTCACATTCATTTCTTGCAGATTTCAGGTACTTTAACTACACGTGTATCAGAATTTACAAAGAAAAAACAAACAAAACAAAAACTTTCACATTAAGAGAAATTTATATGCCAAAAAAAGTTTTCAGGAATTTGAATTATAACAGATTTGCCATTTCCCCCTCCCTCAAAAGAAAAAGGAGAAAAAAGGGAAAAAAAGCTAAAACAAAAGAAAAAAAACAAAAATAACCTCACAATTAGAGATACATAAATTGCAAAAATAAATTCTTGATATGTGGCAATTTGTTTGATGCTCTTTTCTTTTCTGTCAATATACTTATATGTTATGTTTGTGACTCACACTTTGTAGGCTACCATTGACCTCTGACCTTTCTCCCAATTCCATGACAAAGCCATCCTTAATTTCTATCATTTCTTATCTACTAATGTACATGTACATGCTTGCCATTTCAGTCTCATTTGTGTTAGAGGCATAATTAAGGAGGATGAGTTATCTGCCCTTAGTTTGAACTCTTCTGTCAGATTTCTTTATCAGTTTTGATAAACTCTTTTCTATTATATTATGCAGCATGTTACTGATTTTTATTATATAAAGATAACATGGAATGCAATCAAAATGAGATGAAATATGAAATAATGTAACAAATTAGAAATGGCATATGAAAATAGCATATAATTATTCATGCAATTACTCTAACCAAATTCTGAAAAGATAAATTGGACTGGTGTCATCGTTTACTGCGTGTGAACAAATGTGTGGTGGTTGAAGAGATCTTGAGTTCTTAATTTATTATTATAATTAATATGCTTATAATAAATGAATATATATTTAATAAATGCTTATAATTATTCAATAGCAATTTAGGCAAGATTTATTTTTAACAACAACAAAGATGAAGAACATGGTAGATTGATATTGGCAAATGTAATAAGAAATGTGTTATCAACAACAAAAATTTTTTCTGTGAAATAATCAAGGACTTATATGTGTTTATAAGTCCTTGGAAATAATGAATGAGTCATTTTATTATATGACTGATACATTTTCCAAACACTGATTGGTCATAACAATGGCAATTTGTATTGATAAATCAAAATAGCAATCATACTATCTGTCCTTTTCTGATTTGTGTACATGTATATGATTATAGCTGAATCACATTTGATAAGCCAATCAAAAGCCAGCTCTCCTTTAGCTTTCGTGTACTGGATTTGACATTAACTTTCAATTGAGATTTTTCTTTTGTTTTGAAATTTTAAAAAAAGAAGTCATATGATAAAATAATTACTGACTTTAGTTTTGGATGACAAAAGGATTTATCAATCCAAAGAAACATAGTATATATATTGACCTGATCCGCTTTGCCTCAGTCTCAATGTTTTTTTTTTTTTTAGAGTAATTTACAAATGTATGTGTTGCTACTTAGTACCCCACTTAAGAATCTTTCACATATGAAGAGACGTCACAGAGTGCGGGCAAAAGACTTCAAATTTTGCCCTGTGCTCAACTCTTTAGCCTGATGACACATATTGCGTCATATAGCATTTTGGTTTTTTCTGACACATCAGAAGGGATGTGAAAAGCTTGACTGTGCCACACTGAGCCTGGAACCCTGGGCCTACTAATTCAAAGGCAAGCAGTCTAATATTGTGCCCAGTCTTGTTCTCCATTATGGAGGAAATTTTGATGTTAAAGCATTCAAAAAAAAGTGCACATCCAACACACATCAACCCATGTCACATAAGGTGTATGGTATGATATGGTATTGTTGTTTAACGTCCCACTCAAGAATTTTTCACTCATATGGAGACGTCACCGTGTGCCGTTGAAGGGCTACAAATTTTGCCTATGCTGGGCACTGCTGGCGGTAGAGTAGGGAGGGTTCTTTAATGTACGTGCCAACACCTACTGTGACACGGGACCTCGGTTTTTACTGACTCATCCAAAAGACAGGGACGGACAACCGCCACATATGGGTGTACAATGAGCATAGGTGCTGGGCAAAGGTCAATACCAGATGATTGTTTTCCAGGTGTGTGCTTTATCATGTGTAAGCTGGGACTGCCGTGGTCGAGTGGTTTGCATGTTTTTTACTTCTGATGGAGAGGTCCAGGACTTGAGCCCTAGCCATGTCACAGTTGGCTGTCCCTGTCTTTTGGATGAGACAGTAAAAACTGAGGTCCCGTGTCACAGTAGGTGTTGGCACGTTAAAGAACCCTCCCTGCTCTACAGCCATAAGTGCCAAGCATAGGTAAAATTTGTTGGCCGTCACTTGCACATGGTGATGTCTCCATACAAGTGAAAGATTCTTGAGTGGGACGTTACACAAAAATACAACTAACCAACTAATCATGTGTAAATTGAAGTTGCAAACTTTTATGATTTTTATCATTTTATCAGACATGGTTCCATATTTTGCACAAGACCCAGTTTCCTACATCACCTATCCACCACTGAATGATGTCTACATGAACTTTGACATCCTGTTGTCCATGAGACCAGAAACCACAGATGGTAAGTGTAACATGATTATCTCCCTTTTAAGAACCCTTCACATACAAGGACTGCTGATCACTATTATTTTGTATATTTCTGTATTTTCATAATTTGATGATAGTCAAAATCTATTGGAGAGCAGTTTGTTAAAAAAAAAATGATGAGGAGTAATTTATTCTTTTTGTTACGTAACACTTTCATCTCTGTCAATGTTTGTTTCAGTAAGAATGAAACCATATTCACTCTCCTACAAGTCCGTTATTGTATACTGTATACAGGGTTATTTTCGCCCCGTGTTACTTTCGCCCTGTATTACTTTCGCCCTCCTGCACTTGTAAACAGTTTCGCCCAATTTTAAATTTGCCATGTCTTGTCATCATTCCATTAATAAATCAGTCGTTTTGAGTTCGCCTGGTTATGAATTCGCCCACTGATGATGAGGGTGAAAGGGATGAAAATAAAACGGGGGCGAAAATTTTTCCTGTATACAGTATTGTTTGAGAAAATTGACAGCTGAAATGTACATTTCTCATTCAGGCCTGGTCTTGTACAATGGACAATACGATGCTGCCAATGGCGATTACGTTTGTTTCGGAATGAGAGAAGGTTACCCAGAATTCCGATTTGATGTAGGATCTGGCCCGGCTGTGATCAGAGGAAATGAAACATTAGACCTTAACGAGTGGCATACAGTCAAACTGACCAGGGACAGAACACAAGGTAATAAGAAATTCAGCCTTAAAACTTTCACTACAAAATCATGAGTTACAGATCTACATATATGTACACTGGCCGTCATGGCCTAGCTGCCAGTGGAGAGGGGTAGGGTTTGAGCCCAAGCCACTGTAAGGTTGACTGTCCCTGTCTTTTGGGTGAGACATTAAAAACTGAGGTCTCATGTCACAGTAGGTGATGGCACGTTAGAGAACCCGCCCTGCCCTATGGCTATAAGTGCTGAGCAAAGGCAAAATTTGTCGCCCTTCACTGGCACACGGTGATGTCTCCATATAAGTGAAAGATTCTTGAGTGGGACGTTAAACATCAATACAACCAACCAGCATGTATGTACGTGTATATAGAGATTACACAACAAGTCGGGATTGATTATCATGTTTATCCAACTCGAGTTAGTTAACTTTCAAAGTTTCAAAGCGCAAGCTTTCGCTAGCGTTTTGGGACTTTGAAAATTAACTAACGAGAGTAGGATAAACATGATAATCAATCAAAACGAGTTGTGTAATTTGTTTCTACCAGAACACTAGATTATTTTGCAAATCAAAGTATTGAAAACATCAAAAAAATTATTTTTCTTCACTTCCAGTCATAATATAAGCCCACTCAATGTATTGTGACGTCAAATATAATGACGTCGATTGATGACGTCATAATAGAATTTCCTGACGTATCAGCCAATCACAACGCTCGGAAGACGTTAACCACGTGTGGTTAATCAATTATATTTAATCAACTGTAGCCTCGATTATACAACCGTTTTATAATGGTTAAACTACGCGTGTTATGGTAGAAATACATCTAACTGTTATCTGCAATGACCGAATAGTTAGAGCAATGCGCTTTAAACCGCTCAGTCTCTCACCTCTTGTCAGCGCGGGTTTAAAGCTCACTGGAACCTACACTGATTATGTGAGAAAAATTTCCAGTTTACTTGCGGATGGTAGGTGGTCTCACCAAGGCTACATTTGTAACCGGGCTCTCTCCTCCACCAATAAAAGCCGGGCGCCACCATATGACATGAAATATTGTCAAGTATGGTGTAAAGCGAAAATCAAAGAAAACAAAAACAAACTCCAATCAGAAAATTGTGAAAAGCAATGTTATTCATTAAAGTCACTGGATCATGCAGTTGGAATCACTATGTACATGTATAAAGAAGAAAAGGCATGTACCGTAATTTCCTGTGTATTGCCAGTGAGCTATGCATTTTAAAACAAACTGTATGGTACATGTACATGTATGGTATTGTTGTTTAACCCTTTCACCCCTGAAATCGGATGGACTCTTCCTTATATCAATGATTTTAGGCAAGCCTTAATGTGTATTCAGGGATGAATGGGTTAACATCCCACTCAAGAATATTTCACTCATATGGAGACGTCACCGTATGCCGGTAAGCGGCTACAAATTTTTCCTATGCTCGGCACTGCTGGCCATAGAGCAGGGAGGATTCTTTAACGTGCCAACACCTACTGTGACACTTGGACTCGGTTATTACTGTCTCATCCGTAGGACAGGGGCGGCCATCCGCGGAGTGGCACTGACGCAGCTCGAACCCAGATCTTCTGATTTGCAGTTGAACACACTAACCACTCGGCCATGTTTAAAACATTTAAAATGCCTACTGTGGGCTATTTGATGAATTGGATTATCTGACAGAATGTTTTCCAAAAAAAGTCCAAACCATGCAGCATTTGATGTTTTTTAAATTCAAGGTCTGTATACATGTACATAAGAAGTAATGAAAGGGATAACAAATTCAAGCATATTTGTTTAAAGAATTGAATTTAGTACCATAAATAAACATTTTTTTTATACAGGAAACATGGTAATTAATGACAAAGATTCATTCTCGGGACAGTCTCCAGGAAAGTTCCAGGGTTTGGATCTATCGCAGGACATGTATCTTGGAGGAGTTCCAGATTTCACTAAAGTCCCGGAGCCTGCCAGGTATTCCAGTGGATTTGTAGGTAAGATATGAAAAAGAAAGTGCACAGTTTTGGGATGTGTCTTTTTTTTTGGGGGGGGGGAGGGGGGGAATAAGAGATAGGGGGGATAGAGAAGGATAAGTTGGTACATAAAATGATAAACAAAAAGTAGAACTGAAACTAAAATATATATATTGTTTTAATTGTCTTTTTATATGCTTGTCGTAAGACAGGACATATAATGTTATGGCATTGTCTGTCCATCAGAGGTCATAGCTTGCTGGACTTTACTCTCATATGGATGCAGATCAGATAATGATATTTTGACACTAGCTTCCTCTCATGGAGTTACAGATCCTGTTCACACTTCAATGGGTTCTGGTCCCCATCACCTCTTTTACAGGTAAGATTAGGTCAAAGAGGGAACTTTTTTTTTTCCTTTTTTGGCTGCCCCCTTTTAAAAAATGTGATGTGCATGTAAAGTCATTGTCTAGGATTGCTCTTAATTGTTTCAGCTACATTTGTGAGATAATAGCATGAAGGGATTTCCCCATGGTTATTTATAGAAAAGAATGTCCCATGGAAAATTAGTGTTACATTTGTAATGATCTGTAGTAAACCAAAAACATGTAAGCTGTTTAGCCAATAGCAATGGATATGAATGTATATATAAACCATATCATTTTTTTTTTTTAAATTTGCTTTTTCTTTAACAATAAAAAAGAAAATCTTAGGTTATTTTGTTGTATGAGGGAGAGGGGTTAACTTTTATGAGAAAAAAAAATATGATGACTAATTTGTATGATTTATATCATTCTACAGGAA
>JACSZP010034255.1:0-12958 GCA_016161895.1 Pinna nobilis
AAAAATTCGCAAAATGCGAATTTGGCGAACGCCAGCGGAAACCCTGATCGACAGTTATGTCACGGATTTGAAGACTAAAGCGAAACCATGTGAGTTCGAACATTTAACTGATGGCTTAATACGCGATCGTATTGTTTGTGGTATTCACAATGAAGTATGCAGAGCTAGGCTTCTGCGAGAAGCAGACTTAACGTTAGCCAAAGCGATTGATACATGTTGTGCCCACGAGTTAAGCTCGCAACAGTTGAAATCGCTGAAATCTACAACTTCGACTACGGAGGAACATTCGGTTAACGTCGTAAAACGCCAGGTTAGTAAAGTTCATGTACCTATGAGATACAACCGACCTAATGATAGGACCCCTAATCATAGTAATAGAATTCAAAGTCGACAACGACCTTTGCATCAGGATAGGCAGTTTCAGTGTAAGAACTGTGGTAGAACCCATGTCAAAAAGAATTGCCCAGCTTACGGTAAGGAGTGTCATGTTTGTAAGAAGAAAAATCACTTCGCAAAGTGTTGTTTTTCTAAACAGAGACAAATTGATTCAGTCGAATATGACTATGGCAGTGAAGATGAACTTTTTATTGGTACTGTAAGTGTCAATAGTATTCAGGAGAGTAGCGAGTGGAAAGAGACATTGCTTATTAACAAACGCCCTATCAGTTTCAAACTTGACACCGGGGCTCAAGCCAACATTATATCGTACAAGCTGTTCCGTAAATTGTCACTGTCAGATTCAAGTATGGTGAAAACCAAAGTTAAGCTTATTACGTATGATGGACACAGAATCATACCAAAGGGTACAAGAGTACTACAGTGTTCTTTCAAGGGGAGAGTATACCGTCTCAAGTTTTACATTGTTCCGACTGATTCGCATCCTATTCTCAGTGCAGATGCATGTAGTGAAATTGGGGCCATAGTGCATGTGCGTGCTGTAGATAAACCGCTGACTAAGGAAGAAGTGATCAGTGAATTTGGAGATATATTTAAGGGACTAGGTACGTTGCCTAAAACACATCATATTCAGGTGGATCCTCTTATCCCTCCTGTTGTTCACCCACCGCGAAAAGTGCCAGCAGCACTTCGTGACCAAGTTCGTGCAGAGCTAGACCGTATGGAGAATCTTGGCGTAATCGCGAAGCAAGACAAACCAACCGATTGGGTTCATAGCATGGTAATAGCTCAGAAACCAGGCAAACTACGCGTGTGCATAGATCCGAAGGATTTGAACCGCGCTATCAAGCGTGAACATTATCACTTACAAACAATTGAGGAGATTGTTGAGCGATTGCCTAAAGCTTGCGTGTTCTCGCGTTTCGATGCAACACATGGATTCTGGCAAATTTTATTGGACGACGAGAGTTCCAAGTTATTGACTTTCAATACGCCATTTGGACGCTATAGATACCGTAGATTACCGTTTGGAATAAGCTCCGCGCCTGAAGACAGAAGTCTTCTCGAAAGCAGTGCGAGAGATGTTTGCGGACATTTCAGGGGTTGAGTGTATTGTTGACGACATCCTTGTGTGGGGTGAGACCGATGAACAACATGATAATCGCGTGAGACAGATGCTAAACAGATGCCAGAAAATGAACTTTAAGCTAAATAAGTCCAAATTTGAGCTACGCGTTCCCGAGGTTCGTTACGTTGGACATGTCATAAGCAAAGATGGCTTAAAAGTAGATCCAGAGAAGGTTCGTGCGATACAGGAAATGCCCGTACCGACTGACGTGGCAGGAGTGAAACGATTCCTGGGCATAGTACAATATTTAGCAAAATTCATACCGAATCTATCAGGCGTATCCGATCCGCTACGTAAACTGCTGAAAGGTGACATTCAGTGGCACTGAAATCACGAGCAACAAGAAAGTTTCGAGGAACTTAAGCGACTAGTATCATCTGCTCCCGTACTACGTTTCTATGACGTTAAGGAACCTGTTACGATATCCGTCGACGCAAGTTCCAAAGGTCTTGGAGTTGTACTTCTGCAAAACAAACAGCCTGTCGCATATGGATCCAGAGCGCTTACCGAGACACAGAGTAGATACGCGCAGATCGAGCGTGAAATGCTGGCAATATTGTATGGTTGTGAAAAGTTTGACCATTACATTTATGGACGTCGTGCTGTGGTTGAAACAGACCATAAGCCGTTAGTAGCAATCTATGACAAACCGCTTTACCGTGCTACACCGCGACTACAGCGAATGTTATTAAAGTTGCAGAGATATGACTTACAAATTGTGTACGTTCCGGGAAAACTCATGTTTATATCTGACGCGCTGAGCAGAGCCTATCTACCAGATAGCAATGGCACATTGACTGATGATGAACTTGATGTAAGTTACATGGAAAAACACTTGCCGGTTTCATCGAAGAAGCTACAGGAAATCAAGGACGCGACAGCTGCAGATGAACAGCTGAGAAAGTTGAGTTCAGTAGTTATGTTGGGATGGCCAAATAGTAGAGAGATGTTACCTGAGGACATTCCGTCATATTGGAATTTCAGGGACGAAATTACTGTTATTGACGGACTACTGNNTGAAATTGCATGAAGCACATCTTGGCATCGTGAAGACGAAACAACGTGCCCGTGAAATACTGTTTTGGTGCAACATGAACAGTGACATTGAAAACTACATAAGGAATTGCAGCATATGCAACAAGTTTAGGAAGTCTAACTGCAGACAGCCTCTCAAATCTCATGATACTCCATCGCGTCCGTGGACAAAGTTAGGTGCAGATCTACTGGAGTTCAAAGGAAAGCAGTATTTACTTTGCGTGAACTATTACTCTAAATACCCAGAGATTGCATTGTTACCGTCATTGTCAAGTGTATCGACAATTACAGCATTCAAGTCTATGTTTGCAAGACATGGTGTTCCGTCTGAGGTTGTTAGTGACATGGGCCACAATTTGCCTGTACTCGTTTCATGGAGTTTGCACATGAATGGGACTTTATTCATACAACTTCCAGTCCGCGTTATGCCCAATCAAATGGAGAAGCTGAACGCTACGTACAGACAATCAAGGATACGTTAAAAAAAGCAAAGGAAGGTCATGGTGACATTTATATTTCCTTAATGGAGTATCGTGCCTCTCCAATAGATGGCGTAGGACTATCACCTGCACAGTTATTGATGAACAGACAGTTGAAAACCAAACTTCCGATTTCATCAGAACTGCTTGAACCAAAAGTATTTGGATCGAAACAAAAGGAACTGGTTGAACATCAAAAACGTCAGAAGCACTTTTATGACAAAACGTCAAAACGTCTACCGAGTATCGTGCCAGGGGAAATAGTGCGATTCAAGAAGGATGAAAAATCTAGTACTTGGGAACCAGCGATAGTTGACACAGAACATGGTGAACGTTCTTATGTGTTACGAGCAGGAAATGATCAACTTTATCGGCGAAATAGGAAGCACATCCTAAAAACTAATGAAAACGTGTTCAATAAGGACAGTTCTCAAACCGACATTGACTTTCCAAATTTGGATAATACAATTCAAATTGAAAATGAACTGCCGATAGTTCATGATGATGATGAACAAGAGCCGCTTAACCAAGCCGCTGTGCCGAATAATCCAACAAACGTGACAAGATCTGGACGTATTTCCAGGAAACCTTCGTACCTCCAGGAGTATATTGTGTAATGTGAACTGTAAATTGTGTTAATCACATTTTAAGAGATAACTGTTAAGGCACAGTATTTTCTATTTTTCATTTATATCTTCTAGTCAAAGAAAGACTGTAATTACTCATTTCATTCTGAAAGAAGGACTGTAATTTCATTCGTAAATGTTTTTCAATCTGTTTATTCTTAAGTGTAACAAAATGGACATTTTGAACTTGAAAAAGGGAGATGTCATGTACTGTACATGTATAATAGGACCTCTATGGTAAATATTCTATTAAGCCTATTCCTAATCCTATATTGTCAACGTAATTTGCATGACGTCATGTACTAGTCTTTTACGAGTTATGTCCCTTGTGAATTAAACCGAGGTCAGTCCACCATGATTCGTTGAGTTGTTGTAACGTACACCACATTAACTACGGAGAAAATTTGGACAGCAATACAAATTGTTGCTATGCGTCGGGCAACAGTCACATCGTCGGGTGCCAATAAAGTAACTATTTACTTTTTATTCATCATTTAAGAATACCACAGAAGTTACAACAGAAAATTAAACTACATGCGCATATAATTTTCAGTAATTAAGCAGAATTGCAAATGAACTTTAGGATGTTTGCTACAAGTGACTAAAAGTAGATCAATGAAGAAACGAAGACCATTGGGACATACGATATCTTTTTTTCTGTCTATATTTTACCAGCCCTATAGGATTTAAAATTGATAAAAGAGCCGTCAGATGAATTTTTTTGGTCTCCTTAGCCAAAGCCTGATAGTGACTTCCATGTATAGCAATCTTGTTTTGTTTGCCAATATATTGATGCATGCCATACTTTTACAGTATCAAGGTTATGCAAATTTGGACACAATACACTGGCATTTACTAGTACCATTACTACTAATTATCACTTAATTTGTCAGAAATTTAAATAGGCGTGCAGTTTAAGATACAATAATGCGCCGTGGCTCAGCGGTGAATCTAATTGCCTTCTGATCAGGAGTTAAAATCTCCCCGCCCTTCAGAAGATGCAATAAGAACTGAGAGACCTGAGATCTTGTGTCAAAGTGGTTTAATTATGTCAAAGAACAAATCCTGTTAAGTGCCGAGTAAAAGCCGAATTTATAGTCCTTTCCCGACATACTGCGATGTCTCTAAGTAAATGATTGTTGTTGCGTTGTTGTTTAACGTCCAACTCAAGAATATTTCACTCATATGGAGACGTCACCGTGTGCCGGTGAAGGGCGACACATTTTGCCTGTGCTCGGCATTGCTGGCCGTAGAGCAGGGAGGGTTCTTTCACGTGCCAACACCTACTGTGACACGGGACCTTGGTTTTTACTGTCTCATCCGAAAGACAGTGACGGGCAACCGCGGAGTGGCGTTACGGGAATCGAACCCCAGACCTCTCGGCTCGAAGTCGAACACGCTAACCACTCGGCCACGGAGGCCCCCTCTATGTAAATGAAGGAGTGTAATCACTTGGGGGTTTTAGCTCAAGTAAACAAACGACGTTTTAAGAGTTTAGTATTGTATTGAATTCTTCCTCCTTTTAACAAAATGGCAACAGGAAACGGCATGCAATCACACATTAAAAAACATGAACCGTAACGGTTTCAATCAAGCTTAATTTCTGAATCCAGCTACAAAGAGAAACCATAACGGCTACAATTCAAATGAATTCCGGAATCAAGTACGATCAACGGCAATACACACAGCTAACAAATTATGCATACTGCTGCAGAAATACTGTTGTGACCCGGACAGGAAATCAAACCCGGGACCCGCAGCTTGCTAAACGAATAAACAGGCATGGTAACACCACAGACAGCAACAGTAACACCATATATTGTCTAGGTAACACCATGGACAAGCATGGTAACACCACAGACAGCAACAGTAACAACATAAACTGTCTAGGTAACACCATGGACAAGCAAGGTAACACCACAGACAGCAACAGTAACACCATAAAACGTGTAGGTAACACCGTGGACAAGCATGCTAACACCACAGACAGCAACAGTAACGTCTAGGTAACACCATGGACAAGCATGGTAACACCAAAGACAGCAAAAGTAACACCATAAACTGTCTAGGTGACACCACAGACAGCAACAATAACACTATAAACTGTCTAGGTAACACTATGGACAAGCTTGGTTACACCACAGACAGCAACAGTAAAACCATAAACTGTCTAGGTATTATCATTGACAAGCATGGCAAAACCAAAGACAGCAACAGTAACACAATAAATTGTCTAGGTAACACCATGGACAAGCATGGTAACACCACAGACAGCAACAGTAACACCATAAACTGTCTAGGTAACATCATGGACAAGCATGATAACACCACAGACAGCAACAGAAACACCATAAACTGTCTAGGTGACACCATGGACAAACATGGTAACACCACAGACAGCAACAGTAACGTCTAGGTAACACAATGAACAAACATGGTAACACCACAGACAGCAACAGTAACACCATTAACTGTCTAGGTAACACCACAGACAGCAATAGTAACACCATAAATTGCTTGGGTAACACCATGGACAAGCATGGTTACACCACAGACAGCAACAGTAACGCCATAAACGGTCTAGGTATTATAATGGACAAGCATGGTAACACCACAGACAGCAAAGGTAACGTCTAGGTAACACAATGGACAAGCATGGTAACACCACAGACAGCAACAGTAACACCAAAAACTGTCTAGATAACATCATGGACAAGCATGGTAACACCACAGACAGCAAAGGTAACGTCTAGGTAACACAATGGACAAGCATGGTAACACCACAGACAGCAACAGTAACACCATAAACTGTCTAGGTAACACGATGGCCAAGCATGGTAACACCACTGACAGCAACAGTAACGTCTAGGTGACACCATGGCCAAGCATGGTAACACCACAGACAGCAACAGTAACGTCTAGGTGACACCATGGACAAGCAAGGTAACACCACAAACAGCAACAGTAACGTCTAAGTAACACCATGGACAAGCATGGTAACACCACAGACAGCAACAGTAACGCCATTAACTGTCTAGCTAACACCATGGACAAGCATGGCAACATCACAGACAGCAACAGTTACACCATAAACTATCTAGGTAACACCATGGATAAGCATGGTAACACCACAGACAGCAACAGTAACACCATAAACTGTCTAGGTAACACCATGGAGAAGCATGTTAACACCACAGACAGCAACAGTAACACCATATATTGTCTAGGTAACACCATGGACAAGCATGGTAACAACACAGACAGCAACAGTAACACCATAAACTGTCTACGTAATATCATTGACAAGCATGGTAACACCACAGACAGCAACAGTTACACCATAAACTGTCTAAGTAACACCATGGACAAGCATGGTAACACCACAGACAGCAACAGTAACACCATAAACTGTCTACGTAATATCATTGACAAGCATGGTAACACCACAGACAGCTACAGTATCACCATAAACTGTCTAGGTAACACCATGGACAAGCATGGTAAGACCACAGACAGCTACAGTATCACCATAAACTGTCTAGGTAACACCATGGACATTAGGTAACACCACAGACAGCAACAGTAACACCATATATTGTCTAGGTAACACCATGGACAAGCATGGTAACAACACAGACAGCAACAGAAACACCATAAACTGTCTAGGTAACACCATGGACAAGCATGGTAACACCACAGACAGCAACAGTAACACCATAAACTGTCTAGGTAACATCATGGACAAGCATGGTAACACCACAGACAGCAACAGAAACACCATAAACTGTCTAGGTGACACCATGGACAAACATGGTAACACCACAGACAGCAACAGAAACACCATAAACTGTCTAGGTGACACCATGGACAAGCATGGTAACACCACAGACAGCAACAGTAACACCATAAACTGTCTAGGTATCATCATTGACAAGCATGGCAACACCACAGACAGCAACAGTAACCCAATAAATTGTCTAGGTGACACCATGGACAAGCATGGTTACACCACAGACAGCAACAGTAACGCCTAGGTAACACAATGGACAAGCATGGTAACACCACAGACAGCAACAGTAATGCCATTAACCGTCTAGGTAGCATCATGGAGAAGCATGGCAACACCACAGACAGCAACAGTAACCCAATAAATTGTCTAGGTGACACCATGGACAAGCATGGTAACACCACAGACAGCAACAGTAACACCATAAACTGTCTAGGTAACACAATGGACAAGCATGGTAACACCACAGACAGCAACAGTAACACCATAAACTGTCTAGGTATTATCATGAACAAGCATGATAACACCACAGACAGCAACAGCAACGTCTAGGAAACACCATGGACAAGCATGGTAACACCACAGACAGCAACAGTAACACCATAAACTGTCTAGGTTACACCATGGACAAGCATGGTAACACTACAGACAGCAACAGTAACGTCTAGGTAACACCATGGACAAGCATGGTAACACCACAGACAGCAACAGTAACACCATAAACTGTCTAGGTATTATCATGGACAAGCATGGTAACACCACAGACAGCAACAGTAACACCATAAACTGTCTAGGTATTATCATGGATAAGCATGGTTACACCACAGACAGCAACAGTAACGTCTAAGTAACACCATTGACAAGCATGGTAACACCATAGACAGCAACAGTAACACCATAAACTGTCTAGGTAGCATCATGGAGAAGCATGGTAACACCACAGACAGCAACAGAAACACCATAAACTGTCTAGGTAACACCATGGACAAGCATGGTAACACCACAGACAGCAACAGAAACACCATAAACTGTCTAGGTAACACCATGGACAAGAATGGTAACACCACAGACAGCAACAGAAACACCATAAACTGTCTAGGTAACACCATGGACAAGCATGCTAACACCACAGACAGCTACAGTATCACAATAAACTGTCTAGGTTACACCATTGACAAGCATGGTAACACCACAGACAGCAACAGTAACACCATATATTGTCTAGGTAACACCATGGACAAACATGGTAACAACACAGACAGCAACAGTAACACCATAAACTGTCTACGTAATATCATTGACAAGCATGGTAACACCACAGACAGCAACAGTAACACCATATATTGTCTAGGTAACACCATGGACAAGCATGGTAACAACACAGACAGCAACAGTAACACCATAAACTGTCTACGTAATATCATTGACAAGCATGGTAACACCACAGACAGCAACAGTAACACCATAAACTGACTATGTAACACCATGGACAAGCATGGTTACACCACAGACAGCAACAGTAACACCATAATATGTCAAGGTGACATCATGGACAAGCATGTAAAATTCTGAAGGTTCCCTTCATATAACAACCGCCGGCTATGTCGCCTATATAGGGTGGTCCTTTGTATGTAATATACTGAAGGTTTCCTACATATAACAGCGGCCAGCCATGTCGTCTTTACATGGTGTTCCTTTGTACGTAGAATACTGAAGGTACCCTACATAGAACAGCTGCTGACCATTACACCTCTGTTAAGTGTTTGTCTGTGTTAGGATACTCAGCGTGCCCTACATATAACAGCTGCTGGCCATCACACCTCTGTTAATTGTTTTTCTATTTGTTAGGATGCTTAGCGTGCCCTACATATAACAGCTGCTGGCCATCACACCTCTGTTAAGTGTTTGTCTGTATGCTAGGGTACTTAGCGTACCCTACATATAACAGCTGCTGGGCATCAAACCTCTGTTAAGTGTTTGTCTGTATGCTAGGGTACTTAGCGTACCCTACATATAACAGCTGCTGGCCATTACACCTCTGTTAAGTGTTTGTCTGTATTAGGACACTCAGCGTGCCCTACATATAACAGCTGCTGGCCATCACACCTCTGTTAAGGGTTTGTCTATTTGTTAGGATGCTTAGCGTGCCCTACATATAACAGCTGCTGGCCATCACACCTCTGTTAAGTGTTTGTCTGTATGCTAGGGTACTTAGCGTACCCTACATATAACAGCTGCTGGCCATTACACCTCTGTTAAGTGTTTGTCTGTGTTAGGACACTCAGCGTGCCCTACATATAACAGCTGCTGGTCATCACACCTCTGTTAAGGGTTTGTCTATTTGTTAGGATGCTTAGCGTGACCTACATATAACAGCTGCTGGCCATCAAACCTCTGTTTAGTGTTTGTCTGTATGCTAGGGTACTTAGCATACCCTACATATAACAGCTGCTGGCCATTACACCTCTGTTAAGTGTATGTCTGTATATTAGGATGCTTAGCGTGCCCTACATATAACAGCTGCTGGCCATTACACCTCTGTTAAGTGTTTTTCTGTATGTAAGGATACTTAGCGTGCCCAACATATAACAGCTGCTGGCCATCACACCTCTGTTAAGTGTTTGTCTGTATGTTAGGATGCTTAGCGTGCCCTACATATAGCAGCTGCTGGCAATTACATCTCTGTTAAGTGCTTGTCTGTATGTTAGGATGCTTAGCGTGCCCTAAATATAACAGCTGCTGGCAATAACACCTCTGTTAAGGGTTTTTCTGTATGTTCGGATACTTAGCGTGTCCTACATATAACAGCTGCTGGCCATTACACCTCTGTTAAGTGTTTGTCTTTATGTAAGGATACTTAAGTTCCCAGCATATAACAGTTGCTGGTCATTACATCTCTGTTAAGCTTATTTCTGTATGTGAAGATACTTAGGGAGCCCTAGATATAATAGCCGCCGGCCAATAGACCTCTGGTAAGTCTTTGTCTGTATGTGAAGGTACTGAGGGTTCCCTACATATAACAGTCGTGGCCATTACACCTCTGTTAAGTGTTTGTCTGTATGTTAGGATACTTAGCGTGCCTTACATAAAACAGCAGCGTTGGCCATTACACCTCTGTTAAGTGTTTGTATGTAAGGATACTTAGGTTCCCCAGCATATAACAGTTGCTGGTCATTACATCTCTGTTAAGTTTATTTCTGTATGTGAAGATACTTAGGGTGCCTTACATATAATAGCCGCTGGCCAATAGACCTCTGTTGAGTGCTTGTCTGTATGTGAAGGTACTGAGGGTTCCCTACATATAACAGCTGCTGGCCATTACACCTCTGTTAAGTGTTTGTCTGTATGTTAGGAGACTTAGCGTGCCTTACATAAAACAGCAGCGTTGGCCATTACATCTCTGTTAAGTGTTTGTCTGTATGTAAGGATACTTAGGTTCCCCAGCATATAATAGTTGCTGGTCATTACATCTCTGTTAAGTTTATTTCTGTATGTGAAGATACTTAGGGTGCCTTACATATAACAGCTGCTGGCCATTACACCTCTGTTAAGTGTTTGTCTGTATGTTAGGATACTCAGCGTGCCCTACATATAACAGCTGCTGGCCATTACACCTTTGTTCAGTGTTTGTCTGTATGTGAGGGTACCCTACATAGAACAGCTGCTGGCCATTACACCTCTGTTAAGTGTTTGTATGTTAGGATACTTAGGGTCCCCTACATGTAACAGCTGCTGGTCATTACACCTCTGTTAAGTGTTTGTCTGTATGTTAGGATACTTAGGGTCCCCTACATATAACAGCTGCTGGCCATTACACCTCTGTTAAGTGTTTGTCTGTATGTGAGGGTACCCTACATAGAACAGCTGCTGGCCATTACACCTCAGTTCAGTGTTTGACTGTATGCTAGGATGCTTAGCGTGCCCTACATATAACAGCTGCTGGCCATTACACCCCTGTTAAGTGTTTGTCTGTATGTTAGGATACTTAGCGTGCCTTACATATAACAACTGCCGGCCATTACACCTCTGTTAAGTGTTTGTCTGTATGTTAGGATACTTAGCGTGCCCAACTTATAACAGCTGCTGGCCATTACACCTCACTGTGTTTGTCTGTATGTTAGGATACTTAGCGTGCCCAACATATAACAGCTGCTGGCCATTACACCTCACTGTGTTTGTCTGTATGTTAGGATACTTAGCGTGCCCTATATATAACAGCTGCTGGTCATTACACCTCCGTTAAGTGTTTGACTGTATGTTAGGATGCTTAGCGTGCCCTACATATAACAGCTGCTGGCCATTACACCTCTGTTAAGTGTTTGTCTGTATGTGAGGGTATCCTACATAGAACAGCTGCTGGCAATAACACCTCTGTTAAGTGTTTGCCTGTATGTTAGGATGCTTAGCGTACCCTACATATAACAGCTGCTGGCCATTACACCTCTGTTAAGTGTTTGTCTGTATGGTAGGAAGCGTGCCCTACATATAACAGCTGTCGGCCATTACACCTTTGTTAAGTGTTCGTCTGTATGTTAGGATACTGAAGGTTCCTTATATATAACAGTCACTTACAAGAGAGAGAGTCTGTATAGTGGTCGCCTCTATAAACCCTTACAACACAGAGCCCTCAGCTTTGACTCCTCTGTAAAGTGTGGCTCTTTTTGCACGGAAAAAGAGAGTTCCTTACAACACAGAGCCGTCAGCTGTGACTCCTGTGTAAGGTGTTCGCGTTTAATTCAAGGTACTGAGGGTCTTTAACAACACAGAGTCGCCGACCACTGATGACTCCTCTGTAAAATGTTCGTCGTTATGTTTCGGAAGTGAGGGTTCCTTACAGCAAGGATACGCCAGTCACTTATGAATCCTCTGAAAGTATTCATTTTTATGTTTAGGTTCTGAGGGTTTCTTACATCATAGGGGTATTTCATTGTACGTTACTGAGGGTTCTCTACAACACAGAACCGCCGGTTAAGTATACCACGCTAAAGATTGTTGTCCCTGTCCTGTAGATGGCACAATAGTAACCGTGCTTACATGTCATGTCAGGTGTCGGCACGATAAAGAACCCATATTGCTCTACGGACATAAGTGCCGAGCAAATGCTAAATTTGTCGCCCTTCTCCGGTAATCGATGCAGAAAAGTGACAGATTCTTGTCTGGGGCGTCAAACAACACAACCAACCAACAGCTGTTAAAATTGCTTTAGCCGGATGATACTCCCCTTCCAGTCAAAAGCATACAACGAGATCGTAATAATTTGTATTACGACTGATTCGGCATCATATGAAATTCAATGCTCAAAATCAGCACTAAAACTGCAAAATATGAAAGTACACAGCTCAGCATCGCATCAGTCGACATAAACTGAAGCTTAACTACCCAACAACGGCACTTAAACTGTACCATATGAAAGTACACAGCTCAACATCGCATCAGTCGACATAAACTGAAGCTTAACTACCCAACAACGGCACTTAAACTGTACCATATGAAAGTACACAGCTCA
>JACSZP010034258.1:0-11311 GCA_016161895.1 Pinna nobilis
AGTCAGTCATAGGTCTATTAAAGCTCTATTGATGGTGGGCGTCAAGATCCTTCTAGGATCTCTTGTTTAAATCCAGATCTGTGTATTATTATTCAAGCGAGAACAAAACTGTCAGATCAATTAAAGGCAAGGATCTAAAATTCGCAAGGGCGTTGACTCTCAAAATTACACAGATATTAATTCGTCACTTTCATTTAGGAATTTAAAGTAATCCATGTTACAGCAAACCAAATTGTTTTTATAGACAGCTGGACATTTGTTTTATTAGTGTTTTGAACCACTTTCAATATCATTTTGGTTATAATAATGAAATCATACCGATACAGCCTTCATTTTGAACTTCTATTAATGGCTTTCCATGCAGTGTGGAATCTTGACAATGTCAAGTAAGTCTTTGACATAAGTCATTTTTTACAAAAATTTCTCAGATATGTATTTAACCAGGTGATTTCAAGTTGGCTTGTTTCTGTGTAACCCCGCTGCACTGGAAAATTATGAGACTTGCTATTTGAGGACTTGAACAAAATGTGATATGCGGAAATTCAATTATTTCTGAAACAGTGAAGTTCATGGGTTTTCTTTTATTTGCAGCTGAATATAAACCATATAAATCAGCATATGACCGTGGTAGTGACCAACCAAAGACAGAGACCCACTACAGATGTGATATATGTTGTAAAGACTTTAATGGACCTCACCCATATAATATGCACATGAAGAGCAAAGCACATAGAGAGGAAGTAGAAGCACAGGGTGGGGACCCGTGAAAAAACTGTACAGAGATGTTGAAGAACAGACTAACGACCTGTTAGTACCCTGTAATCTTGCCCAGATTCTGTTTTGATAATGATTTTCACTGCTGATTCTGTGGAATCACTACATGTGCTGTGATGACTTTGTGAAGCACCACCATGATGAAGACCTCAGGACGTTATGATGATTTTATCCATAATATATCAGAAATTCATATCAAATCTTTCCAAAACTTGTTAACAGGCAGCATGGAAGAAAAAACACCTTTAGTATCCATTTTTAGTTTAGTATTTTTGTAAATGAGTTTGTTTACTTTGAAATATTACTATTATTTTAGGATAACATTGTCTTCTCAATGAACACAAACAGTAATCATTTATTAAAGTGTATTTCAGATTGTATAGTGTCAGGCAAGCTTTTTGACAAGAAATTCTATAGTTAAGGTAACTCATACCTATGAATTATCAATTTCTAAATTTCAAGTATTTTGAAAAGTCGACTGCCATTTGTGGCCATAATTGAGAGTTAAAAACACTCCAGATCAGATGGTATTTAAATTTTTGTTATTACTTTTGGTTAGATTGGTTGTACTGTAGTTTAACGTCTACTCAAGAATCTTTCATTTATATGGAAATGTCACCGTGTGCCGGTGAAGTTGACAAATTTTGCGTGTTTTTATATGCTCGACACTTATGGCCAAAGAGCAGGGAGAGTTCTTAATTGTGCCAATACCTACTGTGACACTGAAGCTTGCTTTTTACTGTCTCAAAAAAAAAAAATAAATGAAAAATGAAAAACTGGAGGTCATGTGTCACAGTAGATGTTGGAACATTAAAGAACTCTCCCTGCTCTATGGCCATAAGTGTCAAGCATAGGCTAAATTTGTCACCCTTAACTGGCACACAAAGATGTCTCTATATAAGTGAAAGATTGGAATAGAGTAGTTTGTCAAAAATTAAAACTTGAATTGTATGCACTTATTGAATGTGAGTAATTTAGATTGTATTTTTTTTTTACTAGGAAGACGACAAGTTTACTGTAGGGATGATTTATTATTTCTCATCCAAGTTATTGCTAACAGGCCTCACATTTTCCATTGGAACAATTTTATAGGGTTTTGTCCCACTAGAAATAACATTTTGTCTCCACTTTTCATACTCCGTTTGTATGTATTTTTTAAAAGAATTTTGAAACATCTGGAACTGTTGTTTTTGGTTGAGATAAAAGCATTTCAGAAAATTATCCATTTTTGAAAATTTTAGATATCATTATTATGACCTTATCATTATTATGATCTTATCATTATTATGATCTTATCATTATTATGATCTTATCATTATTATTATGATCTCATGTACGTGTCAACACATAGTTGTTAGTACATCCATGTACCTAATCAGGAATTAGTTTTCTTTTTACGTAAAAAGTTTTGATTTTGTTGTTAATCTTTTACTGCTTTGGGAACAAGTTGTAATTGTGTTTTTATTTGTTTAATTTTTTACCTGATGAACAAAATATTAATGTAGCAGTTGTTTAAAGCTTTTTTTTTTTTCATTTTTTGGAGATATTGAATATTCATAAGCTCTGAAGTGCTAAGATTGTAGTCAGTACCTGCAAGAACGGAAACCTAACTATCTTCTTTTCACATTTGCCCCTCATCCGTATCAAGTTTTAACTATTATTATCTCGGACATATTCTCTCATCGAAAACATTTTTTATCCTTACAGTTTCAGTCCAATATTGGTAATTAATGGTTCACTATGTTCATGTTTTTATCAGTTTAACTAGATTTATTTTATGCATAATCATATCAGGTTGTTCATTTGGCATGAAACTTAATTGGGTTGATTGGATATATAGCCACACAATTTCAATTTTGAAATATTTGATATTAGTCCTTCTTTGTATTCCATTGATCTGATTGTCAGGTTTTTGTGTAAGTTACAGTGGGGCATACCACCAGTAAATCTGGTGTTGAAGTAGCACTATTTCTTGATTACTTGGCTAATTTGACCAATAAAAATTTATTTTTTTGCATCACTATATTTACATATATGGGCCAGTAAACTTTGACCAGGGCAAGAACATTTTATAACAACTTAACCTATTTGAAGAAATAAAGGTCAAAGGTTATTCAGATGTTTTCCTGACTCTTCTGATCTGGATCTTAGGTCAGGGGTTAAAATTTACCTTGACAGCGTGATTTCTGTCGTGTCGCTTTATTGCATTTATCCTCCTTTTTCTGGTCATTGTCTGTCCAAAGCTTCAGTTTTCTCAAAGTTTTGAACTGGTAATCAGAGATACTTTATGTTTCGTTCAAATACCGCATTGTTTTAACCTTCAAATTATACCAAGGTCATAATATGACTCCTTTGAGAACATATGAATCTTAATATATTTGTGAGTTACCTACTTTTGGATCATGAAAAAGAGATACTGGTTAGGATCACACTTGTTGACACCTATTATATAACTAATTGGTTGACATTGACCTTTGCTGAATTCATGTTTCTATGAGACATGGTGTTTTTAAAACTTAGTTTATAAAGCATTGCTGTTCATCTGTATTCATGCACAGATCACTTATGTAAAATCATGCAAAGATGATAGATAAATCTCCATGGTGTAAACTTATTGTTTAGAGTACATGAGATCAATGAATGTTGTATTCAGTTAAGAATACATGTATATCTAATTTGTTATTTTTAAGGATCACTTTTATAGTAAGACTTGTTTCAGTTTGCAAAGACATAAAACACTTTGTTGGTGTTTTCATAGAAAATATGATAATTGTTTGAACGAATTTGACTTTTATTTTCATGATCCAAATCACATGTGCAGACTCTTCCGTTCTAGATCATTGTAATACATTGGAACCTGTATTGAGAAACCACCCATTCGGTCATGCAAATGTCATCTTTCAAGACAGGTGGTCTTGCATAACAGATTTTATTTATATTATGAGTTCTTAAAAAGATGTTTTCTTATAAGTTGTCTCTCAAGACAGGTGGTACATGTACATGTATCTAATGCAGTGGTCTCTCAAGACAAGTGGTTCATGAATCTAATAGAGTGGTCTCTCAAGACAAGTGGTTCATGAATCTAATAGAGTGGTCTCTCAAGACAAGTGATATGTGTATCTATTGCAGTGGTCTCTTAAGACAGGTTCAACTTGTTATATTATTTTATGCTTGCTTCACATGACATATAATGAAGTTTGATCATCTTTAGCAAAGAAAACTTAGTACTTTATAACTTATTTATCTGTGAATCATTTGTGTATTTTGTGGATTTCTAGAATGTAGCTTTCAAAAGAAAATATAATAATACCCATTGAGTTTACAATCAATCTCAGATGCCAAAATTTAAGGTCAAGTTTATTCATATCTCAAAATTGATTTTGTTGAGTCTTTGCATGATTTGGATGTTTGGATTATTTCTATATGATGTGCATTTAAGCAAATATAGGTTTTGGACCAAAGAAATTTAGAATGGACAATGAAACTTTCAGGCTACCACAGATTCAAAGTTACAGATGTAAAAAGATTTGTTTGATATATACAACCCATCTACATGAGCCTTTCAGCAGCCCTGACACAACAATGAGATTTAATACATATGTATAATGTTTTCAGAGCTCTGCTGTGAAGTGGCTATTGATAAGTTTAGTTTGGTGTACAATTTTTATTCAATAATTCCTAAATGATATTAATATCTTTTATGATACTCATTAGTATTCTTTTGTTTATATTGCTTTTATGGCCAGAAATAGACCCAAATCTTGAAATAGAGGGACTTTGATGAACTGACTGAAGTTTCAGTGAAATTTTTGTGTGAAGTCAACATTTCATGAAACTATTAATTGTTTAAAGTAGTTTTTTTTTGGTTAAATTTATATTTTCAGTTGGAGAATGTAAATGTATTAACAAAATAAATTAGAACAAGTGGCTGTAATAGACGAAGATTGTCAGTGTGAACAACTTTTTGAATATTTTTTTTTTGTACAATCTGTGTATTAAAATATCTTACTATCACATGATAATTTTAAAAAGTGCCTTGGAATATACATCAATATTTATTTGTTAGAATTTTCACAAAGACATAAGAATTTATAATATTCTTAAATTGTAACCATGTTCCTGTGTGTTGAACCCAAAGTTTATTCTCTGTTTTGTCTGTTATTGTAGAAATTTTAGATGTGTACACCGTGAAATATTCAATTAGTATAAACAATTTTGCCGTCAGATTTTGAGAAATGCTATGGTATAATATCTACAGAAATCTCTCTCTCAAATCCCAGATGCTGTCTCGTTACTCAGACCGTATAGTTGTGAAATCATACTCATCTGAGGATATTCTCGAGTTTTGTAATATTACTTTTATTTCATGCATTAAAAAGATAAGATGCCAGAGAATAATAATAAACTTGTTCAGGGATGGAGAAACCATACTTCCCCCTCCCGACCAAAGACTCATAGTTCCCCTTGGAAACTATAAATCCTTGACACTTGGATAAGAATTGTCTGTTCCTCTATGGAAACATGACTGATCTCTCTGATCTCTATCTTTTTTGTACCTATCTTCATGTATTACATAGTGTATGTCAATTCGTTTACAATTCAAGGGCTTACAAAAATTATCTTTACATCTAGGTATCTACTTATTGGTATCAAATTACATACGAATTTTGAGTGACCAGTTAAATATAGTATTGTTTTATTTATCAGTGATTCATTTTAATTCAGCTTCAAGGATTTTCCTTGTTTACGATTTTCAGACACTGAGAGTGTTCATATTATCATTTACTTTTTCTACATCAATTCAGCTAAGTATGTAGATTTGTTCTTTTCAATGTGGGTAGAGTAAAAATTTCTCAACATCAGTTATAAAAACTTTATCACTAATCGCAGTATTTTTTTTTCAATAGTCTGAATGAGATTTTGACTCGTAGCTACAGTGGGACCTATTATGAGAGACCACCCCTTTTTGCCATGCAATTGTGGTCTTTTAAGACAGGTGGTCTCTAATGACAGGTTTTATTTATATGATTTCTTAATAACATGTACTCTTATTTAAGTACTTAAGTATGAAGTATTTATTTCCTATTAAGTGGTGTCTCAAGACAAGTTCCACTGTACTTTTTCTTCAGTATTTTGTGGTAAAAACTCAATGAATCACAAAAACTTGTCTTTAGAAAACTCGTATTTGCCACCAGCATAAACTTACAGTACCATCAGGAATTTTACTTTCTTTTGATATGAACTTTAGCTTAAGTAATCAATTTGTTGAAAATAAGAAGATATCAATATTTATTCAGTTAGCTAGAAGTTTGTCAAAAATCATGGTATGATTATTTTCTCTTTAGGGTTTGTTCAAATAATTGTTTTTCTTTTTGTTTGATAAGATATTAGGGATAAACTGGCTGTAAGGGTTGATTTGGTAGGTTTCTTTTCTTTCTAGTCATAGTTCCCTAAGGGAATATTTGTGTTTGATTCCTCTTTATTTGTTAGGCTGATATCCAAAACACCATTTTCCTCAAAACATTTCAGGTTACTTTAATGTAGAAATGTACATCTAGTAAACATTGTGTAATTATCAGAATTTGGTAGCTTTATGGTGTTTTTTTGCAACAATAATGGCTCAATCCCTTCATCACTTTATCAAAGTTAATATTTTGTATTAAAATTTATGGAATAACTGTTTCAAAAGTTCACAACTTTAACTTCAGTCAGAAGTTTCTAGTATTTAGACAGAGTTGTCTATCCTTGAGTTGACAAAGTTTGTGTGATTCAATCCATAAGACATTATTCTACATTGAACAATATTGATGCTTTGTCTGATTAAACCATCTTATCTTTTTTTTAGTGACTAGCTTTGGTCTGGTGACTTGTGAGGGTGATTTTTTTTCTGTCAGTGATTACAGTCAAGAATGGTTAATCGAAATATTATATTAGTAGTTTGGGTATTTTTCATTATAATAAGTGCATTTCAGTAAACTGGTCACTTTATATATCCAGGTAATTTGTCTGGTAACAAAAGTGTCTACTTTTTCCAGGGTCCAGATGAAAGTGATTATCCTGTATTGCCCTTTTTTGCTAATGTTGGGTAGAACTTTTATTTTTTATGATAGCTAGAATGAGCCAATTTTCACTTATGATTCATTTGGATGTGTAAAGATAGAATTTTTTAATTATATGCTGCCATATGTAAAAATAGAAAGTTTTATTGTATGCAGCCATTTGTATTTTCTTGCATAGAAATTTTATCAAGATTTACATGCATATATTAATGTAGGTAAAATCAGCCAAGGTGAGGTTTATTATTATTGATTACCATGTACTTATAAATATCTGGTAATGACAATTTTGTACACATTCCAACGATCAGATTTACCTCTCTCATGTATATATATTTAGTATTCTGTATTCCTTGATTGACTGTCTCAGTGGTACTGTGCAATTTCCCCTCGTCCAAACACCTGTTGCTATTCACACCTGAGTTTGAGTTTGTCTTGTAATAATCAAGCCGGGGAGTCATGTGTTCATGTTGAAGAATTATTTTGCTCTGTTTGATGTGTTCATTCCTTTAGTGTTGAAGTGTTCCTTTACTTGTAGAACTACATACTGTATACAGGGTTATTTTCGCCCTAATGCAATCACAACCAGTTTCGCCCTGTTTTAAATTCGCACATTTTCGTCATAATTCTGTTTAATGAATTAATAACCCTTTCGATTTCGCCCAGGGGCGAAAAAGGCGAAAATAAAACTGGGGCGAAAATTTCCCTGTATACAGTAATTTCTATTCCCTTATTTGTGTATTCTTTTGATAACACAAGTTGTGTTGTAGGTTGATTTATTCTAGATTATTTTATAATGATTGCCAGAACAACAAAAGGTATACATGTACCACTGTATATATAGTCTTGTTGCATACAGTAGTATTATTTGAAGATCATGGTATTGTGCAATTATGAAATAGATTTTGTGCTAAAGGTTGCAATTATGTTAAGTTTCTCTCCACAATTAGGTTACGTTTCTCTACACTTCAAAATTAGAATGCTAATTTTAAGAAAATTGGTTGTTCATGTTTCCTTTTCCAATACATATCAGTATGTATGTCTTGATGCCAGATTTCTGAAGTGGGACTATTTTATGTACCACATGGCACCCCATAACAGTTTTGCGGGACTATTGTTTCTGTTAAAGATGGGATGACGTTAGAAGATGATAATTCAGCAGGTAGATTATACAGTTGTCACCTATAAGATACTAGTCCTGCACAAACGTTCAGGGGTTTCACATAGTGTATGAATAAATCCATTAGGTCAATGGTCTCACCCTAGGATATAGTAACCAGGGATACTCCTCCACAGAAAACGCTTGTTCTCCACTGTACAAATGGAAGGTCAACGAACATATGTAATGAGTACAAAGATACCTTGTAACCAAACACTATAACTATCTGCCAAATGTGTTGATCAGACCAAGAAATTTATATTTGTGTCTTTGACTTATAATGGTGATAGACTTTATAAACTTTAACTTGTTTTGATACAATGCGCATTATACTAGCTTTGAGGTTGTTATGTTATATTCATTGTATTTGTATACGGTTTTCAGTGATGCCCAGGAGCGATTCTGTCCTCAATATTATGCTTTGGTGTGCATTTCTTCCTATGGTATTCTGTTATTATACCTGCCTCATGCGCCCAGCAGTTCAAGGCCCTTTCCTACATTTAGTATTCACCAATGAGCTTTAATTACTGAGAAGTTACTTAAGTTTTGTTCAATATTGTATTAAAGTGCTGTACAAATACAACATTGTTGTTTGTCTTGCTTTTGTAGATTGTTTTTGATGTTATTTTGATTCTACTGAAAAGAAAAACGATATCCCATGTTAAATTTGGTTTTGACATGTTATGTCCGAGACATTTATATGTTATATGTCTCTGATTTAAGGTACATGTGCACGGGACCTCTCTGACCAAGTGACGGTAAAATTGGTCTGATTTGTGAAATTGGAATAAAGATGATCAGACTGAATTATGATGATCTGTATTGCAAGGTGGCTTTTAGGCGAGGTTCTTAGCACAAAGTCTAGCACATGTTATTGTCTGAAGCTGTCATCAGCTTAATGTTGATATTAAATAAGTGAAATAATGACCAAAGTTACGTTGGACATGACCACAGAGGCGCAAATGAACAAAGATACAGAAATCTAAGTAAATAAAGAGAAAATGACTTTTCTTTTATGTTACACAAGGAGCTGAAACAACAAATGCACGAGTGATAGGCAACTGCACCTAACAATGCATCAGAAATGTCAATATTTCCAGTATTTATCTGGGCTGAAATATTATCACGAAAGATGTGCTTTTGATAAAGAGTGAAAATGAAAATACAAAAATGCAGAGATGCATGATGAAATAAGTTAATATTGTATTATTATTAAACATCGCTTTCAAGACTATTTAGCCGTATCATGATATAGGTTGGTTAATATATATGAATATAGACACTACGTTTAAGTTTTCCTCGCCTATTTAGAATTTTTGGGCATTAACCGTGAAGTTTCCATTTTCATGTAAACGTGAAGCTGCACACCTTTATCTTGTTAACGTGCGTTTCTAACTGAATGGAAGAACGTTTTTGATTTTGTTAATTGATGAAATTTATTCCCTCATGTTTATAATAAAACTTTGTGAACAGAGTTTGAATACAAGGAAATGTAAGATCCAGACTACACCTTAAGTACAGAACACATTGAATTTTATATGTTATCGTGTCTGTGATAAATTGCCGTATCAACTTGTACACAGCGGTCTTTTTGCGTCTTTGTGATGTAATTTTATGACACGTTCAAGGTGAGATCTATCCTATAGCATGTTTATCTGAGATTGTCTGAATTGACAAACACTTGTTAGTCACGGGAACCAGTTGTTCATTGATTGCTATAATTCTTAGTATCCGTTATTGTCGTTTAAAGGTGGTATGAGTGCAGAGAACTTGGCTAAACTTCCTAATTTTGCTGATTGATTGAGTCCGACTAATTGCTTAGCTACAGAATTTAATTTTGGATCATATTTTAAACCTTGGTTATATTCCATCGATGGTTAAAGTTCCAGCAGCAAATGAACAAATGAGTCTAGAAAGTCAAGTCTATGTCTATTTCCGATTGTATGTCTATTTCCGGTTGTGGACGTGTCTAGAAAGTCAAGTCTACGTCTATTTCCGGTTTTGGACGTGTCTAGAAAGTCAAGTCTATGTCTATTTCCGGTTGTGGTCGTGTCTAGAAAGTCAAGTCTTTGTCTATTTCCGGTTGTGGACGTTGATTCGTCTCTACCGAGTTTTGACGAGAATTCGTTTCTGCTTTATTTCTTCGGAAGTCGACTTTAGACTCGCGGCCGATGTTCCCAGGGGATGCTTCTACATGGTACGTAGTTTTCAGAGGTCCATTTTTTTCAAATATTCACCAAATTATTGTTATTATTTTTTTCTTTTTACATTTTTAGATAAAAGTGTTCAATGATGATAAATTCTGATTGGAATGGATTATATAAATCGGAGTGATTATACTTAGGTTGTCAAAAATTGGTATCAAAATTTTGTGCTATAACGACGTATGAGTGAATTTTATAGTAAGAGTTTTTGTGTGAAAAAGGCTGGCGGTTGTTTGATGAAATAAATTTCTGTGACAGTTTTCGGATTCACAGTGATTCAGTCAGTCTACCAATTAGTTTTCATAGCAAACAAAAAGGGGGATAAGAGAGAACGGTTAAAGGTTTTCTTGTTTAGATTTTTTGTCTGATTAGCAATTTTATGGATAAATACACTATTACTACCTAGTTAGGTCATTATGTCATTGTTACACCTCATAATTCCATGTAAATAAACTTGTTATGCATGAAAAACTATTTTTGTTTGCTGTTTCAACTGCTGTTTCATTGTTGTGGGTCACAGTATTGAATATTAGAAATAAATTATATATTTCTCATTTGCATTTCCAAGGAAGGTCTTCACAGAAGCATGCGTTTCGACATACATAACATATGTATTTGTACTCTCTATAACCTTGAGTTTGTCAAAATATGGTGGATACATATAAGATATATTCAGGGCTTGGCTGACAGTAGTTAAACTATTTCACACAGTTTGCCAGTATGATTACTGCTGGTTGTTGGTCACATTCTTACCGGACCTTGACCTGTACCAATGAAATCTGGTGGACATTACATGTAACGACTACCGGTACATAAAACCCTACGAGATATAAATTGATAATGATAAACAAATGGAAATTGATTTGTTAATGTGCAATTGCAGTTTAGCCTTGGAAAACGTGAAAACTTTGTAGTGTTAATGTTATTTGCTTTAAAGAGTCTATTTTAGGGTTCGGAATCATTCGAAGATAGTACATTCTGAAATAGTTATCCACTCTGCCTTATCTACAGCGACAACAATTGAATGAGTTAGAACTGGAAAATAACAGTTTCAGTTTGATAATACAAACATTTATGTGAACATAAATATACGTATGATATATACATGTTAATATATA
>JACSZP010034260.1:0-10403 GCA_016161895.1 Pinna nobilis
GCCTACCATAATTTGGCACTTTTGTCAAGTCTGGAATGGGGATCATATGATCTGGAATGGGGTTCACAAAAAATAACAGCAATGTTCCAAACACTCTCATTTTCTGTAACATTACTAAAATTGTCCAGATGATGCCAACCATAACTTGGCACTTTTGTCAAGTCTGGAATGGGGATCACAAGACCTGGAATAGGGTTCATAAAAAATAACAGCAATGTTCCAAATGCTCTCATTTTCTGTTACATTACTTTGTCTTGACGACGTCAAATATAACTTGGCACTTGTCCACTCAAGTTGGGAATGGGGGTCAGCAGATCTGAAATGGGGGTCATTAAAAAAAACAACAACAGCAATATTCTTCATGTCTGAGACAGCTTAAACAGTGTCTAAATTATACCTGTGTACATGTATAAGTTTTAAAACATTTGCACCTTGATGAAGGCTTGCAGGTACACATGACACAAACTACTTGGACACTTATATGTACATGCACTGTCAGATCTGAAATTGGGGGAGAGAGAAGGGTGGCATTAAAATATAGTGATACCTACATGTAGCCTGAGAGACTGTAGTTATAAAAGCTTAAGGCTACCTTCGTTGAACACTAATAGATCAAATATTTATTACATAACCCTTGATTAAACCAATCATAGGAGACCCCATGTCTAAAAAAAAAAATTTTTAAAGCTCCATACTGGTAGGAGTGGCCTGTCAAAATGGGTTCTACCATAGCTATATTGAGTACCAAATCAGCTCTTCCATAGTTAGATTGAGAACCGAATCAGTTTAATCTGACTTATCAACCCACTGAATAAAAAGACAACCTGCCTTATGTGACCGAAATGTATGGTTCCCAAAATGGTTTTTTTTCCTGAACAAATTACCTTTACTAAGAGACCACCTGTCATATGTGACAAATTCCACTCCATCACTTTGAAGGTTGCTTAAAATCGGTTGACTGTGTTCAGTTTCGAGGGGAACTATTTGTTCCATTTTGTGCTCCTCTAGATTTTGTACGGTAATATTTAAAATAGTCAGGATATAAACTAACTGGAGAACTATGATTCTTTGATGAGTGTGGTGTGCGCCTTGTGGTGCCAGCATAGGTAAATGTAGAAATGTTTTGGATGCATGGATAGTCAAGTATCCAAAATGCAATATTATACATCTGTTTATAATGATTACAGAGCATTACTCCTGTTTTGTTTTTTCCCATCTGTGATCTTATTATGTTGATAGTTAATTATCCACTGCAAATGAGCTGTAAACCGTCTACTTTATCTACATGTAGTTATTGAATAGGTCATACTAGAGCTAATGAACTGTGATAAATTGCTTGTAAATAAATACAGAAAGGAATGGCTATATGTGTACAAGATTTCAGGACCTGGAACAGAAATAAAAAATGTGTTTTTTGTTTAATTTATTTATTATTATTCAGAATGTAAATGGTTCTTATAAAATGTACCGGTATAACTACATACCAAAATGTCTGTGGCAAAAATAAGAGTATTTTTCTGTAAGATAAATATATACAATGTCCATGTAGATAGAAATAAACATTTTACATGATTTATCTTATTTAATTTCTGTAAATTTCCTGTTTTTAGGGACAGAAACAAATGTCTGTGGCAAAAATAAGAGTATTTTTCTGTAAGATAAATATATACAATGTCCATGTAGATAGAAATAAACATTTTACATGATTTATCTTATTTAATTTCTGTAAATTTCCTGTTTTTAGGGACAGAAACAAGTGACACAAAATGTCGCAGTTGCAGAGATGGGACTTACTCTAATTCCACATCGTTTGAGTCAGATGCCTGCCATAACTGTACAGTGTGTCAGCCACCAGAGGTTGTCCTACAGAATTGCAATGCCAAGAGAGACACAGTCTGTGGAAGTAGGTCACATACTCAGACTCCAGAATGCATGTCCATTTTGATTGGATAATACATGTTAATACATCTTTTATTGGTTCACTTGCACCAAAGGCTCATGTGAGCCTTTTTTTTTATCAAAATTTGTCCATTGTCTTTCGTCCTTATGTAAGCAAAACACTTTATGTTCTTGTGCCTGCATCTTTAGGCTGCGGCTAGTTATAATATCCTGGGGTTGGATAGTCAGTTGAAGGAGTACAGAATGAGCAGAAAAATTAGGTAATCGTTAAGTCTTTAGGGTCGTGTTTTCTGTGTGATTTGCCAGATTTGGTCCAGCTGTACACTCTCTAATTTCAGGAGAGGACGATAACATGGACGGTGTTTTCCAGCGGGATGACAGTGGTCATACAGTGTTATTCGTTGTTGTCATTCTGGTTGTAGTAACTGTGTCGTTGTTCATAGTATTGGCTGTCATCGTTATCTACTGTGTGAGAAAGGACCGCCTAAATTCATTCCAGTTTTTACGCAAAGTCAGAGTGTTCCGGCACTGTTTCCCAGACGAAAGGTAAAATGGATGAATATAGAGTTCTTTTTGTTTTCTTTTCATGAGTAAGATTTTGTTTCTAACAAAGAAAGATAATGGGTCTAAAGTACAGTCTAACCTGCTTTACTGACCCCCTTAATTCAAAAAGGTAGTCAAACCCAGATTGCTGAGCACAGTCCAAATTTGTTGCCCTTTCATAACATTTCTTATTTACTTCTCCAATAGAGCAACTGCTTACATACACCAAACCACATACAATGTACATGTAACTTGTTTTTAAACAAGCTCGATAATGATCTTAAATGTGTCAAAGGCCTATAATTTATAAAGATGTAGAACTTTTCAAATCCATTCCAGGCTTTGGTTTTCGTGTCCTTTTCCTTCAGATGAGACAGTTAAAGCCAAGGTCCTGTGTCACTGTAGTTGTTGGCACGCTAAAGAACCTTTGCTCGACAGCCATAAGTGCCAAGCATAGTCCAAATTTGTTGCCCATCACCGGCATACAGCTAAATGTATGTCTCCGTACAAGTGAAATATTCTTGAAGGGGACGTTAAACAACAATACAACCAACCAACCAATACAGTGCTATTTGGGGTGGCCTAATATTGGCACCTTCTTGTTGCAAAAAGGGTTCTGAAATCAAAATTTGAAAAATTTGCATTCCTCAGCTTTATCATATTTTTTCTGAGATGTGCAGAGGTAATCAAGTCAAGGCATACCCAGTAATAATAATTTTCCTTGTTATTGTTCAATTTCTTCTTAACATCTTCATTCATTAATATGTCACTGAACCATATTTTTTTTAATTTTGGACTTTTTTTCAATTTTTTTGCAGTGGAAGTGACAATGAAATGTCCAGAATAGGTAGGGAAACTGGAGATGTCACAGACCTGCTTCACCAACAGTCAAACGACACATATGATGGATTAAAAAGGGATACCATAGCAGGTGCCCCAAGTTATACAATAGAGCCTCACAATGGGGCAACACCAGTCCAGTACATAGAAAATCAGCCCCCAGGGCCTTCAGAAGTGTCCATCAAAGGTATGTGGTAAATAACTACAATGCAACTTCCGAAAACCAATCCTTCTAAAAACTGATCACTTCCTGATTAGAATCATATAGATAAAGCTCAGATTTTCTTTTCTTCAATACTATAAAGTGTATCCTGAAAATACTGATCCTTCTGAATTCCAAACCCTGACAGATTTTTGCAATGAAAATTTGTCAATGTCCTTTAAATAACCTCCAAATACCAACATTACCTGAGCCTTAACGTTTGATACCATTGGACAAAAAAAGAATTTACACATACCAATATCAGCATGTCACGGCTATTGAAAAAGTGTTAATAGGCACTTATTAACACATGCATGAACTAAACTGTCAATTTTAAACGATGATCAAAGTAAAACTGTATCCTTATCAAACAATATAGGTCTCGGTAGATCTAATTAGGAAAGGATCTTTTTTCTGAAATAAGAATGGAGCTTTTGAAGTATAGGAACAATTTAACTTTCTAAAGAGATATATTTTATAAGAAAAATAAAAATAAACCAGTTCCATGATGAGAATCAAGATGAAATTTTAAATCTAAATGTTTTTCAGTAGCCAGCAATAAGAGGGGCAGTTGACATATATATAGCGGTTTTATCAAACCTTTTAATCAAACATTTTTAAAAAAAACCCTGAAATTTACGAAATAAAAATTGAAACAACGCATGAAATATAACCTTGTAATCCAACAAGGTACTTAATGATGCAAAAAAATATTGGGAGGTCTGTGCTGTAAAAAACAAATCAAAATCAGAAACCTGACTGGACCAAAAGATCAGAAAAAAAAATCCTGATGTACAATTGAATTGGTCTATAATGAAGTCAAAGGGGATTGACTTTTAACTTCGTTATAGGCATCCTTCGTTTTTAGCATCAGAATTTACTTAATATATAGATGAATAGTAATTCTTTTTTGGTGATTTTATTTCTCTTCATTATAGCACTAAATTCGCTTTAAGCCGATTCGTACTGTACTTTCAGAAATCAGACCCTTAAAAGAAAAGACAAATTTTATGGTCCCAGTGAGGATTGGTTTTTGGAAGTTTTACTGTACATATAGATGTGCAATAACGGTAGCTGAAAGAGAGGCTTCAAAGTTTTGTTATTTCCATTGTAGAGTGTTCCTTTTAAAAGCTGGGGTGAAAAGTTCAAGTCAAAGTGATCGTTAATGACGTTATATCCTGTCCTAATTAGTGAGAAAAATAGAATCTATCACCACTTTGTACCAAGACAGAGAAATCTCACCAGAGTGTCGAAGATTTGCAGTTCACGACAAGGCTTGCCAAGTGATGGATGTTGCAAATCTTTGACACAAGGGTGAGATTTATCTGTCTCTGAACAAAGTGGTGGTGGATTGTTTTTCTCTCACCCTCAAATCATGCATTGTATGTTCAAAACTGCATTCAAGTGGATGAAATACAGCAAAAGTAGGTCAAGTATATGACATGTGACTTCAGAGGGTTCAAGACATGCATGCAGCGTAGGAGACAGAGATATCTCAGAATGGGTTAATCGGTGGATTATTCTGTCTGGGTGAGAGAAAGTGCTTTCCACAAGATGAATGGTAATATCTTAAGTTCTCCATGCATTATTTATGACTTTGGTAATTTGTTTTGGAGCAGTAATGAGCAAAAATATATTTTGCTGTGGACCGCCATGGCCAAGTGGATAAGATGTTTTGATTTCAAATCGAAGGGTTTGGGGTTCGAATCCGCACAGTACAATGCTGCGGTCGGCTATCACTGTCTTTTGGATGAGACAAATAAAAACCAAGGTCCTGTGTCACAGTAGGTGTTGGCATGTTAAGGAACCCTCCCTGCTCTACGGTCATGAGTGCCAAGCACAGGCAAAATTTGTAGCCCTTCACGGTGATGTCCTCATATAAGTGAAATATTTTTGATTGGGACCTTAAACAACAGTCCAACAACAGCAACAATATTTTGCTGTCTTTTTGTATGATTCCTACTGATGCCAAAGTCAAACTGTACTCGACATGTTTTAGTGTAAAAAGTAAAGCCATGTTTGTTAAACTCATGAATTCCTACATGTATTTGCATAATTTATGCATTGCACACATCCGTGACTCTGCTTGACCTGAGCATCCAGAAAAGAAGGTTAAATTGTTGGGTCGTATTTTTTCTTTTTAACCGTGATTTCTTAGAGAATGTCTACATACAATTCATATTTTAGCAAGTTGTACACGCTAAGTTTTGATATTGTATTTGTGATTTTTTTAGTTTTCTACTTCTGTGAGAATGAAAAATTAATCTAAATGTACTTTTTAGGTTTGTTGTTTTTGTTTTCTTTGTTTGATGTTAGCCATTGCTTTAGAATTAGCGCAGGTATTATACTTATATTGTTATTATTCTGTTACAGTAGGTGGAATGACAACAGACGAACTCAACAGAGAATGGACCAAAATGTCCCAATGGTTGTCTAAACAAATGCCAATAGAAGTGTGGAAAGCATTCATCAGATGTCTTTTTGGTTTGTACATTGCTAATCTTCATTGATGTAATTTGTTCATTATCCCCCACCCCATCATAAAGTGGTGAGGACATACTTTTATGTTGTATACCTATTCTGTTATTTCATCATTCCAGTTCCCTGTCATAGTAATTCTAACTACAAGGCCATGGCGGCCCCTTTATGTTAAAAAGAGCCCTTAGATGTGAGTTTTTCAAACCTTTATTAAGCTATGTTTTATTTTACAGGCATATCAAATTCAAAAGATAATGCAGACAGCGTTATTGAAGAGGTCATAGAGGACAATCAAAACAAAGTACGAGAACAAATATACCAGTGTCTGACCCAGTGGCGACAAAAACGGAGTCCTAAAGAATGGAAAATAAAGTATGTAGTTGATGCATTGAAGGAAAATGAACAGATCAAACTGGCAGAAGATCTGAAAAACGAGTTCCAGTCACTTTTCCAAAACAGTGATTTATAAAACCCTGTGTTATAGATTTTATTTTGTACTGACTTTCTTATCAGGAATAGAAATCTGTGCCACCTTATTTGGACTGATTGTGGAATTGATCTAGCACAGGTATCGTAGACCTTAGTACCACAATATTCATTTTACATAGTGCTTGCTGCAACATTTAACAGCTATTCTATCATATTTTGAATTTTTTTTATTTATGAATAAGAATTGAAAAGTGCTGTGTTGATCAATGTTGTTATCCATTGTTGTAATTACAAAGTTTAACATAGGTTTATATAGGAAAATATATTTAAAAATTTTCTTCTCAAGAACAGCAAGAGTACAATTAGTCAAATTGATATGGGAGCATCATTATATGGTGTAGATTCAAGTTTGTTCAAATGGTGGCCCCCAGGGTCAAGATGGGGCCACAATAGGGACCAAAAGTTTAAAATAGGTTTATATAGGAAAATACTTTTAAAAATCTTCTTCTCAAGAACAGCAAGTGTTCAATTAGTCAAATTGATATGGGAGCATCATTATTTGGTGTAGATTCAAGTTTGTTCAAATGGTGGCCCCAAGGGTCAAAATGGGGCCACAATAGTGGCCTAAATTTAACATAGGTTAATATAGGAAAATATCTTTGAAAAACCTTCTTCTCAATAACAGCGTGTGTACAATTTATTCAATTAATATGGGAGCATCATTATATAGTCTAGATTCAAGTTTGTTCAAATTGCAGCTGCTTGGGTCAAGATGGGGCCAAATTAGGGCCCCAAAGTTTAAATAATTGGTGCCCAATGTTTAACAAATGAAAGGTTCATCTTTGTCCATAACTTTCAGTTGTGATACATTGTAAATCCAAAATTTCTGCTTCTTTGTGAAATGTTCAGGTGAGCAATGTGGCCTAATGGGCCTCTTGTTTTCATTGGAATTCATTTGTTGACCTTCACAGATTATAAAAGTATGTACCCAAAAATAACATTTTTTTCGGCTCCAAGGCTTTAAACGGTGGCCACCAGAGATGAAAAGTTCTCCCAGCCAGGGCTGATGGAAATAAATACAGTATTTTTTGAAAAGTCTATCATTTCTTTTTATCTTTTTTTTTCTATATGAATTGATTTTTACAATAAATACTGTATTGGACAATTCATGTGTTAGTTTGACTCCTATCATTTATGTAATGCCACTGTATTTTTATCTAATCCTGTCTTACTTTTATACAAAGAACATAATTCATAAAATCTATGTTGTAACAAGAATATTGATTGGTCAACAAGAGTTATAGCATGTAGTAAATGTTGCAACACCCTTCTGGCCAGAAAATCAACCACAACAGTATAGAAGTGTTCATTTCAGTAAGATTTCTGTCTATTTTAACTTAGTCCTGCCTTTCTTATCTGCCAAGAACATAATTCATAAAATCTTTTTTGTAACAAGGATTTTGATTGGTCAAGAAGAGTTATAGCAAATACCAAAGAAAGCAACACCCTTCAGGCCAACAAACTAGCAACCATGGTATAGAAGTGTTCATTTGAGGAGGATTTCTGGTGTTCATTGTTGAAAAGGTTTTATGAGTATTATATAATATAAGTATACACTCATTTTAATCATTTGTCTTGTATCATTTAATGAAAAGATTCATTGGAAGATTTTTGTGTTCTCACCCAAAGTACAAATATCACTGTATGTGTGATTAAAATCTGTCTCACATTATAAATTCCAGTTTATTTACCAAGTGCTGTTGTTTGTCATTTGCTTATTCTGTTGTACATATATTGCTCTTTTTTCTTTAGGCTAGCCAAGTGCAGATTGTTGTTTATCATGCACTGGCTTGGCTGTTTCAATGTATATGTTAGTAATTTACTGTTTTTCATACGTTAGGTTAGTTAACTGTTGTAGTAGTTACCTATGTTGCATACATAAGGATTACAAGTCCAGATATTGCATACATAAGGTTAGTATATTTCCTATATTGCAAACAATAGTTTAGTAAGTTCCTATGTTTCATACGATGGATTTATAATCTTCTGTATTGAAAACATAAGGTTAGTAATTTTCCATGCTACATGTGTTACATTAGTCATTCCTATATTAACATACATTAGATTCTTTGTGTTGCTTACATAAGGTCAGCAGTTCCCCAACATGTGACACAAGCTTATTACTTACCAGTCTAGTAGATTTGTTTTTACATTTACCGCATCTAATTTCTGATAATCAAAAACACCCCTTAAAAATAAAAGATGATTTAATAAGACAAGAAAGAAAATAGAGTAAAAAAAATACAAACAAAACAAAAAAGCAACAACAACAAATAATAATAAAACAAACAAAAACAGGGACCTGCTTAGAAAATTGTGAAACAAAAAGTATTGATCCCCCCACAAAAAATCTGTAATGATAGATACCTACAGGGACTATTTCAGATGCAGAGTAAGCAATGCCTGGGAACAAGTCCCACTGTGTCTACTGATCTGGGCCCAGTTGTTTATCTGCCAAATAGATTTTAACTAACAATTAAATATCACTTATGGTTTTGATATACCTAGAAATTGATTCTATTCTTAATTAATTTAAATGGTTTGGTTGAATTTAACATTTGGTATGGTTGAATAATCTATCAAATTTGGGAATTTTTATGAAGTTGTGAGGCTCAGTTGAATATAAACCTTGACTAAATTTAAATGACTGTTGAACAACTGGGTCCTAATGCTAGGTTTTGTGACACAATATCAAGGTATCCATATTTTCATCTCAATCTTCCTGGAAGGATCCAAACTTATAGAGAGTAGAAAAGTTAAGTCAAACTTACCTTAGAAATTGCCTCTGTATAAAGACCATCCCCAAAATGACATTTGTTAAATTATCTAAATAATGAACCACTTAACCCTTTCAACACCACAGACCACAATGGACTGGTCTAAGACTATAGAAAAGAGCATACTATTTTGATACTTGGGGTTGAAAGGGTTAATAAAGGTAATATTGACTGTACCAGTATTTATCAAAAATGGATTTTATATTTCATTATTACCAGTGCTGCTACATATGTTTTCACGGTTGTGAGATGCATGTATTTGAACATATCGTTTACTTTTACATTTGGAAGAGTTTCTACTTCATAGAAAGAAACTAATTATGCCTGGTAGTGGTTCAACACTGTTAATGTGCTATAATTTCAGAGTTAATGAGATGAGCCATATTTTAGGATAGAAACCTTTCTAGGAATTGATTTTAAACCACAAGCTAGTGTTCGAGATTTCTTTTTTCATTATAAAGAAAAGCAGTTTGTCAAGTTGGGTAGTTGAAGTACCCCTTCTCAAGGAATTATAGAAACAAAAGATGAAACTATACGTTTCTGTCCATCCATATGAGATTCTTGTATTAAGTTCTATGTTTGTTTACAAAACAAAGAGAATTGATTATAGGTAAGTTATTTTAGGCACTTTGCTGATATTGTATCACAATTTTTTTAATTTGTGCAGTGCACAAACTTAAAATACATTTATTATCATGAAAGTTCATTCACATTTTGTAAGCTTCAAACTGAGTTTGAACTTATTATTCTTGGTGTTTTGTAACATATTTATATGGCATAATTTAATCCATTGCTATTGCCTATATATTGGATATTCCATGTTCCATTTTTATTGTGATGTTAATGTAAGATAGTGCATAATACTTTCAGTTTTTTTCAGGGTATGAGAGTGAAGAATGAGGTACTGAATACAGGGTTATTTTTGCAATAGTGCACTGGTTAACAGTTTTGCTCCGTTTTAAATATGCCCAGTGGGGCCTCCGTGGCCGAGTGGTTAGCGTGTTCGACTTCGAGCCAAGGGGTCCAGGGTTTGATTCCCGCAGGCGCCACTCCGCGGTTGGCCGTCCCTGTCTTTCGGATGAGACAGTAAAAACCGAGGTCCCGTGTCACAGTAGGTGCTGGCACTTTAAAAAACCCTCCCTGCTCTACGGCCAGCAGTGCCGAGCACAGGCAAA
>JACSZP010034260.1:17307-38451 GCA_016161895.1 Pinna nobilis
TGAATGAAATTAAGGAAATAAATGTTGCTCCTGGAAACATTTTAGTGTCTTCCAAAGTATCCCACTCCGACATTCGGACTCGTAACATATTTCCATCGGAAAGCCTTGTCACCATATGTCGCAGGTTTTCTCAGGATTCATATAACTCCCTCTCGGACATTTATAGACCTCCGCGAACTGTGGCAAGTTTTGCAGTGTTCCAATGACTCTGAAATTGATAACAATTATGATACAAACGGAATCTGATATTGTTAATGTTAAGCAAAAGTAAAATATTCAAGTGAACTTGAAACAGCATTGATACTATGAAAATGGAAAGCAGATATTTATTAATTTGAATGCATTTCCATTTTAAAACAACAAACATTTTGATTTCTGGCGAATGCATAACGTTAAACATTGATTCTTGATTAAAACACAACTGATCTAAGTTAATGTCATAGGTGGCTAAAATATCTTCGACAGGCGCTAACATTTGCGGCTATTCGTTAGCATAAACAGTAAAACCGTATAATAATAGGTGTCGACATGAAAAGGACTGCTCGTCGAACCTACGTACAGGTATATGTACCTAACAGGGATAATTTTCTAACCCTTCTGCGTTATTCGTTAACGTCGCCATATAAGTAAGAGATTATCGAAGCGGACGTTGTACAATAATACAACGAGAAAACGCCATGAAAATAAAAGAGGAAATGTCAAGTCTATGCCGGTAACCTCGATGAAGCCACCTAGTGGGCAGGATCTCGGATCAGCGTTTCACCATGTTGATCTCATATGGAGTGATTCATTATGAAATATTGCACACAAATAGCCACAGAACTACAAACTCAATCATATTACTTGTATAAAATAAAACATTATTCTACCTGAATCTTGAGGGGCTATGCGGCCCTGTTATCAGGTGATTGATGGCATCATTCTGATGCATTATTGCACAGCGAATCTGTCATAAAATATTTGATAAATATAGAATACATGAAGATATTTCAGGTTCTTCTTTATATGGAACTTTTGAAGATGGCCCAGAATTTAGGATAAAATCACATAACCAAAAAGTAATCTTGTGTTAGTTTCTATGCAACATCGACAACATGCTCGATATAGCACATTCTTTTTTGGAATGTATGGGTATGCAAAATTGCGAAATTATTGGACTGGTATGGGGACAATAGTCAATAAACTGAGGAATATTGTTGTCATCATGGTTAATCCGATAAGATAGCGTTTAAATAAGAAGAAATTTGAAGATACCAAGAGTTCATTCAAAATTTAAAACTCCAAAAACTGACAACATCATAGTCAAAACAAAAAGACAAAACAAAAATACGCGAAAGTATTACGTCAGTTGTATGAACAAGATTATGCATTGTCCGTATTTACAATCATCAAACGGAAGCTGCTAGAAACATCAAATTGAATGAAAACTAGAGAAATAGAATCTTCCACCATTTTGCACAGGAACAGTGAAATCTCACCTGAGTGTCAAAGATTTGCAGTTCACAACGAGGTTGCTGCCGAGTCGTAGATGTTGAAAAGCTTTGACACGAGGGTGAGATTTTCCTATTCCTGTACAAAGTGGTGGTTGGGGGTTTTTCTCTCACCCCAAAATAATGCATTTTCAATGTCATAAAAGAGATCTATATGTGCAACACCGTGTTTTTAAGAGGACCAATAACGTCTAAGTAATAAGGGATGTACGTACGCGGGGTGCAAGACAGATATATCGCAGAACGGGTAAAAAGATGGGTTATTTTGTCCGGGATGAGATAAATTGTACGTGAAAACTGTAAAGGGTATGGTACCAGGTATCCAAGAAGTGTCAGCAACTTCTATTTACTAGCGATATCTGACATTTTCGTTCTGTAGTAGTTTTAAAGTTTGGCAAATTCCATACGGCACGAGACACACGAGTATGATTATGAATAATGAGATATTATACTGTATGATGCAGTTCTTGTAACAACCAGAGAACTTCCTCAGTGAATAATCCCCCGGCTAAATAAAGATTATCTTCATGTCGCTTGGCTCTCAGGGGAAAGTCACCGTATTGTGATGCTTGCGACGCTTTTACAATGCGTAATGATACGGTGAACTCGTTAAACAATATGGAGTTCCCTTTCTAGATTGCTGAATGATATTCCATTTACAATGACTACATTTAGCTAGTTAGATCAAGGGCATATTACTATTTGAACCGACATCGACATTTTCTACCCAACTCGTAGGGTTTCCGTGGAACAGATGCGACGGTTTTGGCATGCCAACAGGGGACCCTGACTCCTTCCAGAAATCTTCTCGCGTTTGGGATTTGCGTTTGTTTTCAACGTTGTGACCGTCATTATTCAAGATTTGTTTAGAACTTAGATTTATAAATATCCCTGGGCTCTTCTTCAATTTTACTCATAACTTTATTACTCAAAAGGCCTGTGACAGGATATTACTATCCATACAGGTGACTTTTATGAATCTCAAGTCTGTCATGGAAGTAAGTGTTCTGACGGCAATCGGTGTCATATGACAACAACGTACAAATATTCACTAACACACCCCCTCATCAGGTAGCTTATTGCAGAACACCTGAACTCACCCCTGGTTTTTAGTTGGGTCCGTGTTACTGTATTTTTAGTATTAAGTGTTGTTGTAGAGATTACTTTTTGTATTGTTGTCTTTTTTATTTCTGGCCATGGTGTTGTCTGTAGTTTGACTCTTGAATGCTCCTTTGGTATCTTCAACTTTTTACATTTTTATTCGTTTACAGTGAACGTAGTTTATACAGGAAAATTTTCGCCCCTGTTTTATTTTCGCTCTCATCGTCAATGGACGAATTAAAAACTGGGACAATTTAAAATTGGAGAGTCATTGAAAAGAATTATGACGAGACCTGGCAAATTTATAATGCGACAAAACTGTTTGCAAGTGCGTTTGGGCGAATATAACACGGGGCGAAAACAAACCTGTATACAGAATACTGATGCAAATTATTTATGTGTGAATATTTCCATAGTTATGACACTTACCTGTGCAAAGTTAACAAAGAACAGCTGATTACCGGTAAGATTTACGCCAGGTAAACCTAGTTCCTCTTCACCTCTTGAAGCAACATAACTTCTGTAAGCCTGGGAATGAAGAGCAAAATGAGTAATTACTGTCGATTACGCAAGATTACAGATTCATGAAACCGTCTAGAAAAATTAAATTAGATTTTCAGTATCAAATACAACTCATATTTGTTATTGCTTTCGTGGGAAGCAATTGTAAATCCCCAATGAGATGGGACCAGGGGTCCAGAAGGAGTCCGTGTTCCCTGTGAAATAAATTCACAAGACCCGTTATAGAGAATTCAACGTCAGAACTGTTGGACTCAGTTTCGATTCTCGGGGAAGGAATCTGGCTTCTCCTCTTCTTCAAATAAGACTACAAAAAGTTGAGGTCTTGCATTACAATAGTTTTCGAACTGTTTGAGAACCCTCGCTACTTAATGGCCATTAGAGCTATTTTCAAAGTTCAACAATTGTAGCCCTTCATCGGTATCTGCTGACGTCTCCATATACATGAACAACTCTTAAGCAAATCATCAAACAACAATACGACCAGCTACATAAAATTAAATCATAAATTGACTTAACATTGATTAAGTAATATAAGCTGAATGTATACCCGAGACAACAGCCTTGGCAAATTTTGTACACCCTACGTAATGATTCACAGAAAAAAAAGCTTAACGAATTAGCATCACTTATAAGTTTATGGCATTTTCATCGTTATGGTAAAACATAATCAGACCCTTCATTTGAATATAAATAAAAGACCCTTGGAGCGATAGAAAAGAAAACATCTTCACCGTCACCATCATCATCATCAGCAGCAGGGGGCCTAACAACAACAACAATAATTGCTTATTTGATTACCCTGTATGATTGCTTCATTCCACCGTTGTCAGCTATGTTCTCTCCCAATGTGATGATACCATTAACCTTTAAATACATATCAAATCTCAATCACAAGGTTTATAAAATTCTTGTAGTAGTCCCGATCATTCATAAACTACAAAGGCAAGGAGTCAACAGCTACAGGCCGACGCGATTAGAATTCATTAATAAAGACAGATTTCTCTCCCTTCGCCTAATATTGGCTCGCACTGGTTTGGATATTGTATAGTAGACACCAAACATCTGATGTTTCTTCAAGTAGCATGGTTTTGTATTGTACTGGTCAGTCCATAAACTCCCATACTGGCCCACGATATTAAACTTTTTTCAATATGACATAGATACAATATCTTCATCAGTCATAAATCATAAAATATTACATAACAGGTTTTCTACATGCCGACATTTAATAAAAGACTATAGACAGAATATTGAAGACAAAACGAACTTAGTCCAATTTACTGTGCATATCTCGTATGGGTTCATTCTTTCCTATTAAGTCGATTACCTATTATTACAAAAGCTGGGTTAAATCTTCTTGACTTACACATTTATACGCGAGTACGCGTCTAGGCAACTCTTCATGAACCTTTCCAATAAAGCATTTATCGACGAATAAATCCAACCACTCAACCTTGATATACAGTGTTTAGTATTTATCAAGAAGTTTTCTTTAGACTTAATTCTTTTCGTGTCAGCAGCTCTGAATGGAATGCCCGACAATGTTTGTACTAGACTATTGTTTCTACTAGAGATGAAATGACTTTAGAAGACACTATCCAGGGCTAACGTCATTTCAGCGGGAAGGTTAGGAAGAGTTACGTTCCACAGTAACTGGAGGCACTAGTACCGCACAAACATTTCCTGTTATCACTTGTTAAAGGAATGCTTTCCATTTATCGGTCTTTTCATTTACCAGGAAGTTAATATAGGCTGAACTGCCTGGTGCTTGTCTGTGTACTATGCAAGCATTGATCATGCGAATGATGGCCTTTCGGTAATAAAGATACTGTATACAGTGTTATTTTCGGCCCAAATATACTTGCAAGCAGTTTCTCTCCGTTTGAATTTCGACCATTTTCTTCAGAATTCTATTCCTTAAATTTACGGTTTTGAATTCGCAAATTTTTAAATTCGTCTACTACCGATGATGGAGAAGGAGGCGAAAATAAAACTTGGGCCAAAATTACCCTGAATACAGTATTGCGAATATAACGTTATAGTGATTTTATATTATAGTAAATCGCAATTACATTTAAGCCACCAGCCTCCGGGTATGAGTAATTCCCGTATTGATTAACAAAACACTTGGACAGTGATTTAAACTTCGATATTGCTGATTCTTTCCACCACTGATTCAGTTCGCCGTTCTTGTCAAACTGTCTACCTGTAAGAAAAGTTCAGTGAGACCTGTTCAGTGAGATTCAGTATATATAGCTCCCCAAGAGACAAAGAGAAAAAAATCAGTCACTGGAGGGAGGGAATAATTCCTTGAAAGGAATAACAGTGTTTTATCACAAGAGGCCTTATAAGCACTGGTGCTTACTAAAGCAGCAATTCTGTAACTGAAACTGACGCGTTCTAGCAAACTTTGGCGCTGATAAATTTTGGATATTTTAATAAAAAAAAATGATAAATATACATGTATATTTAAAAGAGAACAATCATTATGCTAAATAACGTACAATTTGTTTAGCGCACTACGGTAGCTGCAATGTGACAGCAATTTAGAATGATAGATTATAAGATGATAATATTAATGCCAAAAGTATAACTAAATCATGACATTGAACGTGAGAAAAGAGAATTCAAATAAAATCATCAATGATATTGAGAGAGTAGACTTTCTGGTAACTGCATATATCGATGTACTTATCTTACATCTGTACAACTTACCTCTATCGTCAAATCCATGGGTTATTTCATGACCAATAAGTGTTCCTATGCCACCATAGTTTAGATACCTGTGAAATACAGTACGAGAAGTTGTAATGTTACTGAATACAGTGTTTTTTTCGCTCTGTTATTTTCGCCCTTATGCACTTGCAAACAGTTTCGCCTGTTTTAAATTCGCCCAGTCTCATCATCATTCTTTTCAGAGAAATTATCATTTTTAATTCGCCTAGTTTTGAATTCGCCCTCTGACGGCGAGGGCGAAAGGGGTGAAAATAACACTTGGGCGAAAATTACCCTATACAAAATACTTTGTTCTGTACCTTATCAATTTTTTCCTTCTGCACATTTACTTGATTTGTGATTTTTTCAGATTTTTTTCATCGTAATGTTTTTTGCATTGTCAATTTCCGTCCCACTCAAGAATCATTCACTTCAAAGTGACAACATGCGCCCAATCATACAAAACTATGAAAATTATGTACATAAAAGTGTAAGTACCTGGGAAAGTCTTTATGGTAATATGGCGGCTGTAAAATTCCGGCTGGAAACACTGAAACGGAAAAAAGACAAATCAATTATTTACTCTTTATTTGCATATATTATCGTTGGGGCGGTTCTTTTAAAAGTAATATTCACTGACGTCTCACTCAATTAAGCTACCATGACAACTTTTCCTTTTCTTAGACCATTTTTGGCATTTTTGTGGGCCGGAAAGTATTCAAAAGAAATACACTTTCATTAAGAAACATTGCAGTCATTCTAACAGTCAATTCAATGTACAATGATTTCCACCTAACCAGAATTGAAAAAAACTCCTATGTTTTACACTGAGAAATATGTTCTTATCCAGTATATCAGATTGGTAACTTAGAAAGAAGGAAAGTTTAAAGATATTTTACCTATATATACATCCAGTTTCATAGATAAGCTTGAAATATAAAATAATATGTAATATCCACCCATATTGTATTTTTTTTTTAAATATTTATTCACAACATCAAAAAAAAAACATACTATACTGCAGTAAGCTACAGTGGAACCCACTCATAGTGAACCCTGATATGTTGAAATCTCGATTAATTTGAAACGATTTTACATCCGAGATTAAATGCTTCACTACTATTTTAGCCCAGTTGTTTTTGAAAACCTTGTTGATTTGAAAGGCTAATTCATTCCCCATCAGTTCTAATATACCAAGCTACACTGCTCTACCTTTTTAACATGATAGGTATGATGATAGTTGCAAAATTATCGAGTGCGAAAAGGAAGTAGTTTTTTCTTCTGATTTGTAATTGTGATTCACTTTTATTCTTGTTCTAAATTTAAACATTGCCGCATGTTCTCAAAACTGGGTAGTCCGATAACCGATTATCATCGGGGAGTAGTTGGTTTTTCAGGTCACTTGAAAGTAAAATCCAAGGTAGGACAAGCCAGAAGACCCGTGTCACAGTACGTGTCGGCATGCTTAAATCTCTCATTGAATAGTACATGTACATGTAATAATTTCTTATCAAACAGTAAAACTGGTATACAATGATTTCCATAGGGACTCGAGAATACCTGTCTTTATGGAGAGATGGTAATTTATACAGAAAGCGATTCAAGCACAATTGGTTCAATTAATGGCAGGAAAATGGGCTTACTAGTTATTGGACACGGTAATGAAAAAAAAAACAGTCTAACTTGCTTTTGTGACCCACTGGATTAAAAGACTACCTGTGCTATGTCACCGAAATCTACGCTTTCCAAACAGATTGTTTTATATGTATATTTATATATAAATTGCACGGATAAAGAGAACATCCATTTGACCTTCTAATGAACGTTCTCTTAAAACAGGTTAAACTGTATTTTGAAACTGCCGTATTGAGGCTTACGTATTCGGTTTTGGAATGTGCTGTAATATGCATTGACGGTAGATGGAGTCGATTCCCAGCTGCAACAACAAGAAAAAGCAAATTATACATTCGCAGCCGTACTCTCTAAACATTCTTGTAATCTCTGTTAATTTACATTTATCGAATACATACAATAGTCACTGCATCAGAACGATGGAAATAATTTTTACATGCTTTTAATGAATAAATTTCCATTTTAGACAAAGCTGATATTGGCTACACAAACAGAAATACAAAGCCTCTGTATACGCACACAGCCAGCTAACAATGATGGACCAGGTTATTTTTTCACTGAAGCAATTATAATGCATGCAATAATACAGACAATAGGTTTACCAGACAATGATAATCAATGAACATCTTTTTTACTTGCTAATTAATTCACAATTTCAAGCTTACTGATTCTGTTATTGGTTGACTTGTAAAAGGCATTAACAATGGAAGGGGCCGTCTCCCAACTAGAAATAAGAATTAATTGTAAAACAGAAAGTAGGAAAATATCTATGTGAAGTACCTAGCTGAAGAAAAAAGAAAGTCGAAAATTTCAATCCGTTCCATGTTCTATGTAAAGTGTACTTTTATTTTTGGGCAATCGTGTAATAAACTTTTCGTTACTGTATAAAGATGTATTTCTATATTGATGCATATATAAATTTACAGTCTACTTTGCAAAGAACGGGATCGCATGTAACTAGGTACCGGTTCGAATAACGAAGATCGGCTATAACAAGATAGAGATCTCTCTTCTTTCAACTTCATTAAATGTGGAGTTTACTATTTATATATTTGTACACAAAGTTGCTGAGTTTAAAATACCAAGAGAGCATTTAAAAATAATTGATAGAGCTTCAGAGACAAAATCATGGCAACAAAAAGAGACTTCACATGTAATAATCCGCAAAACCGGCTGGAATTGAGTCGAAGTGCTTCGGAAGGGAAAGTAACTCCTGCTCCACTTGCGGCATCCGTCGTTTATTCTATGTTACAGAATTAGGGAATACGTTATGTCCGGTAATTGTCGAAAACAGTCTTGGAAGAACGGAATAAGGTGTATCAGGGAAAATATCCTGCGTAATCAGTGCCAACGATTTTCCGTAACGGTCTTCCATGTCATGACCACGACCGTAAAACTTTGGAATCGAAAACCCAAACCAATACTGGGAAGGATTGGTTTTTGCCGGCATCGATCTAAATGAATATTCATTTTTTATGTTAACTACTTTAATCAATATATCGGTTTCTTGATTGTTGGCTAGTATCTTTATATACAATAGCACTGTGTATTTGAACTCGGGAAAGAGAAGTCGACAAGTCGTGCCAGTACAGTTTTTTCTCTCAACTCTTGTCCAAATAAAGCCTGTGCCGTAAAACACAAACCATATACTCTTTTCACATACATGTACTTACTTTAGGCGGTATAACTTGTATCTCAGACTCAGTAGATCGTCTATGGTCATTCTCTTCAAAACAGTCAACACATTCTCAAAATATGTATCTGGATAGATGGTCACCTATTAAAACCCAAATCGTGAATAATATCATGCAAAAATTAAAAAGAAGATTCTGGGTAAAAGGCAAAGGCACTGGAATATACAATTTTCTATAGGTGAATTCTATATTGTTAATGAACACTTAATGCTGCTGAATTGAAACTTTAAGTATTCAGTTACAGAGAAACGTTCAATGACTCATGTATTTTACCTCGATCTCTCAAAATTTGCTCTGGAATATGAGTTGAGAGTACAACTCAGATGAACGAAAATCGTTTGTCCTCGTCTTCTGGTCTTCTACACGGTCAAATTCAACGTGTCTTCTAAACAACTTGATCATACTGCATTATTTGCTATAGCTTGTATATGATCTACTCACATTTTCATAACGGCGGTCTAGCTGCGAGTCATCCAAGATATCATCGTCATAACCTATTCTGTTGTCCATGTATTCTACCTAGTAAACGTATCAGAAATAATAATGATTAAAATGATAAACAATAAGCATTATGGATGTCAACAGTTTCTTTTTCTAAATATAGAGTTATGGTTCTTGTCAGGTCATGTCCATCTTATGAGTGCTTTATTCGGAGAGCTAGACTACCCGTCAATAAACTACTCACACAGGGATGCGTTGTTGAAAGATTGAAAATGTCACTACGTAAGTATTATGGTCGATACGCTAAACTCGTCATACAGTATGAGATTCCCCTTTTTAAGATGCTGGATAATATTCTTGAGCATGACCATTCACAGTGACTATATCTACATTTAGCTTATTATATCAGGAGCGGTTGTCATTTTCAACCTATATATCGACATTTTACCGAACACGTATAGTTTCCTTGGAACATTTATGACGGGTGTGGCATGCCAACAGGGGACGTTGACTCCTTCCGGACACCTGGTCCCATCCCGCTAGGGATTTGCATTGGTTTTCTACGTTGAGACGGCCATTATCCTAGACTTGTCATATTTTAGGACTTAGATTTTCATATATATTTCAGTACTTCTTCAAATATATTTTGAAGATAGATATCCCAAACAGTGCAATAAGTCTTAAGCAAATTCTCATATCATCTTTGAATGTGTAGTTAAGCTAAGATCAGTCATAACAATAAGCTGTATAAAATGATTACAATACAACTAAAAGTAACCTTTTCTTTAGCTACACGCCTTGTTTCTTCGTCCATCCATCTAAGCTCTTTCAGTATTTTCAGGAACTCGTCTCTAATGTTCACTATCATGTCCTTAACCTTCGAAAGTGAAAGTACAGGTAGACAAAATTAATGAGACTCTTACGCAATAATAATTGTTGTTGTGGTTGTCGCGTTGTTGTTTAACGTCCCACAAAAGAATATTTCACTCATATGGAGACGTCACCGTGTGCCGGTGAAGGGCGACAAATTTTGCCTGTGCTCGGCATTTCTGGCTGTAGAACAGTGAGGGTTCTTTAACGTGACAACACCTACTGTGACACGGGACCTCGGTTTTTACTGTCTCATCCGAAAGACAGGGACGGCCAACCGCGGAGTAGTGCTGCGGGAATCGAACCCCGGACCCTTCGATTCGAACACGCTAACCACTCGGCCACGGAGATCCCACCAAAATTGTTAAAATGAAGCTTAAGCAAGGCCAACACTTGGAAACTATCTAAAGAGCTAGGTAATATAACATGAAATGCGAATGTACCGTGCCTTTCTCAAAGGCCTTCATTAGTCGTAAATTAGGGCACATCAAAGAGTCATTAACATGACAAACATTGTTCACCCATAAGCAATCTCCAGAATGCATCGGCACACTAAACAGAGACAGTCTGGAATGTGATATTTCTTGCTTCCTTTGTCATTAATGCTGATACCAAGGTCTATAGAGCGAAAAAGGAATTCGCAATCGCGCACTTTGTTATTTAAGTAGTGTTTGATTCTTTGTCACGTATTCCGAAGCCAATGTTTCGTAAACATGCATATTTATGCCGCGTATGTTTGGAACCAGTGAATATACGTTTTGTTTGTAGATAAAGTGTAACTACTGTATGCATCTAAGGACAGAAACTCAGTTTCGACCAGGTTTTAAATGTTGAATTATACCTCAAAGCCTACACTAAAATTGTTTTCTACTCCCACCACTCCCCCTCCCCATCCCCACCCTCTTCCAGAGATCTGAATAGTAATGTTATACAATGGTGAGAAGGTTTAGAACGGGCAATGTATTATAATAATAAATTATCTGCAAAGACCGACGGACTATTTTATAAGAATGACATTAGAATACTGCTATAAATTGCAAAAGTAGTTACATGTTGAGATGCTTCATGGTGATGTTATTATGAAAATTGGAAAAATGAATCATTGTGGCCAAGTTGTAGTCGGCACTAAGCAAATTTGTACCAACAAACCCCTGATTTTGCCTCTTCATCAAAGTTTTTCTCCACAAACAGTCGTCCTACCGGAAGTCCCAGATTTGATACAACATATGACACACAATCCCGCCATCTTGGTCTCAGTCTCTTAGCTCCATATATTACCTGATAGAAACCATGGGAATGGTAAAATAACGATGTATTAAACGAAAATGATGCTGTCTGTGTTATATCTAGTAAGTAATGTATCAGGACGGAACGCAAGCTCTCTATTTCAATCGTTCTTATTCTAAATATGAAACTGAATCTTCGAATATAAGAATAAAAAATTAATATGCTTTGACTGATGAAAGTGGTACACGTCAATTCTGTAATAGTTGCTACAAGTGTCGATATGCAATCTACGTGAAATATACACAATCATAATAGATAGTAACAAAAGCATAAAAATATACGAATATTGCTTGAATGATGTTATATCCAAACAATGTTTTGTTTTCTATATAAGTTCGAAGTTGTAAATATTTCAGTTAATCTCGAATGCTTTATCAGTATATCTCTTTAATTCTTGGTAAGCGATGCTAGTTGATGCGATCATACATCAAGTGTGCTCAGATGTATTTGAAAAAAAGGTATATATACATTTATGACGCAAAAAAACCCCAACAAAACACACAAAAAAAAACAACAAGAAAAAAAAAACAAAAACAAAAAACAACAACAACAACAAAACGCTCTCCTTACCTCATTAAAATTACCAATGTGTTGTTTAAACCTCTCTGGAAGGTTGTACGCCCTGTTTTTCATGATCCGCCATACTGCATAGTTAGTAATTGCTCTGTCAATTAATCAAGGATGGGATTTTACAGCAAAAACAGAGTGAACAATACATAAATTACGTTCCAGCTAAACATGCGGAGAGAGATAGGAATTGATTCATCAAAAAGGTTAGAACAAAACTTACTAACATTGAACTTAACCTGATCAGACTTATACTGCAACCCAATAAACTGAAATTTCGCTTAACTCGAAATAATTTAAATCCCGGTCAAATATATCTATTATTAGTTTGGCACCGGAATTTTGAAAAAAAACCTATTTATTTGGGAGAACAAAAGTCACCTGAAGGGTTCAATATATCTCGGTTCGACTGTATTATAAGAAAATAAAAAGCGGTTTCAGTAACTAAACTCTATGTGGATGTTGTAAATAAAGCAACGAAAGAAGAAACGGGAAGGAAAGATCTGAATCCTAGAATATAATCACCCGGCAGAAAAAACACCGGGCAGCTTTTGTTACTCTTGAACAATGTTACCTTTTAGAATATTTCTCCAGAACATCAAACAGTCTACTGTAGTAGCCCATATCTTTAACAATGATCTCATCATCACCACTTATCGTGATGTTCACGTCCTCAAGTTGGAACAATTGTTGAATGTACCCCAACCATGTGAAGTTTAACTGTCCAGTAATGAGATAATTCAAAACGATCAGTTACAAAGAAGATATTTTGAAGATAATTTGTACGGATTTATATGAGCGGACACTTGGTCCCATCCCATTAGGTTTTTACATTTGTTTTCCACGGTCAGACCTTCATTATTCTAGACATGTTATATTTTTAGGACTTAGATTTTCGAATATCCTTTGGTACTCCTACAAGTTTATTGTAATAATAAACACAATTACCTTTTCCCTAAAAGTAATAATTAGGACATGTAAATAGAAATTACAAAACAAGTTGGGATTGATAATCATGTTTATCCAACTCGAGTTAGTTAATTTTCAAAGTTTCAAAGCGGGAGCTNNTGTGTAATTTGTTTCTACCATAACACTAGATTATTTTGCAAATCAAATTATTGAAAACGTCAAATAACTTCATTTCAAGCCATAATGTAAGCCCACTCAATGTATTGTGACATCAAATATAATGACATCAATTGATGACGTCATAATTAAGTTTCTTGACGTATCAGCCATTCAAAACGCTCAGAAGACGTTAACCACGTGTGGTTTATCGATATATCTATTCAGCTTAAGCCTCGATTATACAGCCGATTTATAATGGTTAAACTACGCGTGTTATGGAAGAATACTTTATCTAACATGATACAGCTACTACCTGAGGCGTAAATGGTCTAGGGTCATATCCCCGATAATAATGTAAAAAATTATCTTAAACATGCAAAGATAAAATTAAATCATCGTGCCGAAGCATTTGAGAATATGTATGTATATATACTGGGAATTAGGTTAACTCTTTGAAAGGAACAGTTATGCACAAGTACGTCATATTTTGAGAGGGAAAAAACGAAATGACGTCATATATAATATAACAGTATATAGACGACATAAATGACGTCTTGCCCGAACAGACTGGCGACATGTGTGGTTTTGTCCGTTACCTGGGTTAAAATAAAGTTCAAAGATCGTCTATTCTTAGTAAGTTGAAGGGAGGTAAATATTAAATCAATGAAAAAAAAAAGAAATTTTAATACTACATGTACTCTTGTTATTTGGGCAAATTTATCAGATTAAAGATCGGATCCTTTTATTGAGCTCTTAGTACCTCAGAGTTACAAATGAGCAATGAGGTGTCATAAGACTAGATGTTCTCCATAATCTGTCGGAGGTAAAATGTGGATCCATAATTCATACTGTAAAGTACATATATACTATCAAAGAGAATATGTTTTATTCATATGAAATATGACTCATATGACTACTGAGTCATTATAATAATACATGAAGTAAGGTATCTGTTTGGTAGAGTGTTAAAATACTATCAGAAAATTTTGAAAACAAAATATATTCAAACCTGTGTAGATTCCGGGAATTTATCTTTAAGTTCCTTGATTTTGAATTTATTGTATAGTTTTCTTGCGTCTCTCCTTTCCTCTGCTTGCAATGAAATCTGAAAAAAATCATATACATGTACATGTAACATTAAAAGCAATAAAATATGCAAGAGAAATAAATCAATTTTTTGTGCTTTTTCCTTTTCCTTTTGATGAAAATTTAATGTCCTGTCTCACAGTATGTGTCGGCATTTTTAAGAAGCCTTAAGTGGAAAGCATTATTTGTAGCCTCCATCGGTATGCAGTGAGTACCGTTTGACTGATGTACAATTGACTTTCTCTTGAAGACCAATTTAATTAGGAGCCAGCTCAAATCAGAGGCCATCAAAAGTCAGCTTCACATAGACCACCTCACTGTCCTGACCAATTTCAGTGGTTCTTTGTTGTGGTTCTAATAGCGAAGTTTCGCTATATTAAATACATGGTACGTTAAACAAGCATACAAAAACGGCAAATCTAATGTTTTGACATTTGAAAATTAATATAGCCAAACGTTTCTAGTATGAATACATTTTTTTAAACATTTTCATTGAATCAATGAACGACTAAAGAAAACTAATCTTACATTGGCTAGATCAATCTCAATATTTAGGATTTCTTTCATATCGTCTAGAGCCATTGCTTTATCTGCTCCGAACTCCATGGCAACGCTTGCACCGAAATTCTCATATGCCTGCATTACACGGTCATCTCTGGCCCTCAAGTAGTACTTTCTCTCCGGCATAATGAATCCGGGATTGTCTGCCTAGAAAATAAGTAAGAGAAAATCCACGTGATATAAGTAACATTGTGAATAAAAAAAGATAAAATATGCCAGCGTGTTACCCTTTAGATCGTCTGCTTTTTGTTTCGAGTCCACTTGGCGAAATCGGTTAGGTACTCCTGTCAATCGGAAGACACAGTAAAAACAGTTACCGGTACTGTATCAATGTAACAGGAGAGTTTCGAGTTCATCCGAATTACCGTTATTCATTCTGGAACTAGATGCGCCTCGAGCGACTGGTGCGGCACATGCAGTTCCGCTGTATGTAAAATGCCGTAGCAAGGTTGTGTCTTGTCATTCTGTTGACGTCTTTGAAATCAAGTTTCATATGAAACGGATTGAAATAGAATCGATTCTTAGTTTGGTCCCCTGTGAGACACCTATCATGCCTTAAATTTCAATCCTTGTACTTTTACGGGTCAGATGAAATATCACATAAATTATCCTTAACCGGAAGTAACCTTGCTGGAACCTTCGTTGTGATCTCGCGCAGTAAGTCGATTCTAGACTAACGAAAATGACGGAAAAAGAACAACTAGAAAATCTCCTATTGTTGAAACATTTAAAAAAAACTCGCTGCAATATGGTCCAAACAGTCGAGCATAGGACAAAATTTTAGCCTTTCAGCGGTATTAGCAGACGTCTTCTTACAAAAACCTTCAATGGGGCATAAGTAATATAAACAACGTTGATAAGGTGTCAAAACAAGAGAAGAAAGGACATTAAGCCCGTCGTGTTTTACGATAGGGAGCTTGCCTTTGCTCTGGGTTTTTTTTAGTGATTGAGTATCAACGGAACCACTGCTGGGTATTCCTGTCCCTCGGATGAGACAGTATATACCTAGCTCTCGTATTTCAGTTTGTTGGTACATAAAGGATACCTCAATGTACATTAAACTTAAGTGCAAAACACAGGTTTAAACTTTTCGCCCTTCACCGGTAGCCGATGTCGTCGCCATTCAACTAAAATACAGACCGGTATATATTTGCAAGTGGTACTTTATAAACAAAATCTAGCAATAATATTGAACAGTAATGTAATTGGTTACATACGTATATTATATACTGCGAAGAGTTTCTGCTGTCAGTATAGACATATAAGTATACATATGGTATGTTGTAATATCGTCGTATTCTCCTCAGAAGGTCTGTCAACGAGAAGTCATCCTCCTTCCAATTCCCGCCAGGCTGATCTCCAAGGATAGGCCAGCCGCCAAGTTCGTTAAGTAATGGAATGGCTACACCAGTCCCTCGCTCCTCGATCTGTGCTGTAGGAGAGAACATTGTTAATTCAGGTGCTACTTTTCAGGGAGATAATTTGGCATATTGTTATTATGCGACTTTTTACAAACAATTCGTGAAACATCGACTGAAATCGAACAGTCTTATGACATACGAATTGAACTTAACTATCCATTGCTAGCTACTTAATTCGGTAAGAGGCAGGATTAATAATTATACTTTTTTGGCTTAAGCTGTTTTGATGTTCGGGATCGGTATTCACTCGATACGGATACGGATTCGGATACGTTTCTCAGAAAAATCTCTAATATAAGTGGAATACACTGAATAATTACAAGGAATATACTTCTACTGTTACAGTTAATGCCTTTATATGCATCTGATTACAATAAAGGATGCACCACCTTATGCCTACCTTCGATTTGAAAAAGCAAAATACATAACACCAAAAAAGAATTATCATCATTATTAAGTAAACAAATAGTCAAATGAATAAATTTATGTGTGTTGTCCCTCCCTTCCAGAAATAGGGGTCTTAGTGGTGTAAAACAACACTACAACCAGCTATCCAGCCTCAAGAAGTGGCATTTACCACAAAAGACCAAGGGAGATAACCCTTTTTTACAGAGGAATCATACAAATATTCTTACATGAGTTGACGCATGATTTGTACATATTTTTCGTCTTAACTACGGATTCAATGTCGTCTTCCTTAACACTTTCCTCCAGTAACTCTGAAATAAAAATTAAATAGATTAAAATAGATTAAAAATAATGTGTATACCTTAATTTCCAAATGAGCATGGTATTAGTTTCGATGTTTGGATTATCAATGACATTTATCATCAAGGTACAATTAATTGTCTTAATTAGTTCTCGTCAAACCTTCTTATAAGTGTTTCATTCCTCTTGTAGAGGAATAATTTAGCCATGCTCATTTTGAAAAATGTTCTTTAAGAATATGAACAAACAATAATTCTTTTGTGGCTTGAAATATTGATTTTGTTTTTAAGTTAATGATATTATGGCATAGTTATGTTATATTGACCGCATTTTTGGCAGTAGAAACAAAACAGCTATGGTAGTCAGATTTATGACCAATGAAAGTAGAGCATAGCAAAATATATGCAAATGTATGTAGGTATGTGGTAATCATAAAAACATTGGTAAATGGCTGAATGATGTATCTGAGGTTATTAAACATTTTCTTCCTAGAAAATGAAATAAAAATGTCCTTACATAAATGAAAAGTCTTAGATTCTGGATAAGTCCCATTTAGGTTAAAGAAATGACCAAAGTGCAAGATTAGGTAAAGAATTATAAAATCGAGAAAAGGATAATTGGGCTTTCTAGTTAGTTTCTTTAGAAAACCTTTCAGCTAGTTTATTATTTTGGTGTGAAATTTTAATGTCAGTGTGATTCGCGTCGGAAGCCCTGTCCGATGATTATTTGTAATAGTTGCATAGCAAATATGATGAAAAACGGATCGTAACAACGAGAGAGAGAGAGAGAGAGAGAGAGAGAGAGAGAGAGAGAGAATGGGAAAGAGAGGGGTAATTAAACTCTTACGTTTTAAGATAATTTGTATGCTGTCCCTGAGTACGCTGTAAATGGCATAACTGGATCGGTCATCCGGGACGACGTTCTTCTTCATCCAGCCGCCGCATGCGAATTCATAGAAGTTATCGCACGGATTGACACTCATGTCCAAACCGTCATGGACTATAGATGCTAGAATATAACAGATAATTATAAAAAAGAATTCAATGTTTGAATCAAATTTACTTGAATGGAAAATATCATTATGCTGAAAAAACAAGCAACACACTCTATTTTTACGACAAATTTTCAACTATTTTCCCTTCGTCAAGTAAATGATTCGTTTTTAAAAAAAAGTTATAAGATGTAATGTCGGGTACAAAATATTTGTGTCTGTATCATAAATATCAAAAATTGGAATGAAAAAGTACTGAGGGAAACACATGAACTTTAACTATATTCCGACAATTTTGGATTGGCTAAGATTTCATCACTAAGGAAAATTTGGCATTCAATATGGAGTGAAATCACTGCCATCTGTACCAGAGTCATCGAATAAATGATGATCATCTGTACCCTCTCAAGTTCGATGAAAAGGTTATGAGTTAGTTTGTTGAATAGACTTACATTGGGTAAGGTAAACTCTGGAAAATTAGTTAAGTAATAAAGAGGCACGAATACGGACAAACCCGTATTTTAGTACAGTTTCCGTGTGTCTATATATGTATATTAAGCCTCGTTAATCAAGGCACTTTTGATGTCAGATAAAACGTGGAGACGGATGAATATTCCATATTACAATAGCATTCTACTAACAATGATCAAAAGGATTTGAATATTTTTTCAGAAGCATATTTAATATTGAAGATGATACGTTCAAATCAATGGCGTCTGAATTAGCGATACTCGGGTATGTAATACAGTCGTGCCTCATTACTCCGGACACCAATAATCTGGATGTTTCACCGCGACATTTTCAGAAAAAAAAGAATCAATTTGCATTAGACATTATGATTTGTATGTTTCAGTAATCCGGACGCTTCATTTATTCCGACACTTTGCTTTGGAACGAAGGTGTCTGGGTTAATGAGGCTCCACTGTATATAGTATAAGGAAATTCAGTTACCTGCCTTGACACATTCTATGTTTGTACAAAAATCTGAAATAAAGAAATAAAATATGGAACAATTATATTTGCTTTATCATAAGCACCCTTACATTATTATTAGTATTATATTTCAGAACTAGATGACATAAACAAGGTAAGGTAACGAACAGTGATCGGTCTTACAATTCCTATAAGGAAGACAAATATAAAGAGTTGAGCAAACACGGACTCCTGGACACACCAGAGCTGGGTCCAGGTGTGTAAGAGGAGGAAGCATCAACTGTTGACCGGTCACACCTGCAGTGAGCCCTATATCTTGATAAGGTAAACGGAGTAAGCCGTAGTCAAAATCAATGTGTAAAGAACGGTCTTAAACATATAATGTATGCCATGTCCGTTGATCTTTGTAGCATTATGTGTTCAGGTCAAGTTAAGCAAATCGCATTATTGAATCATCAAGTCAGACACCAATGTTTTAATCGTTAGAAAATTCCTACGACATTATTCAATATCGGACAAATAAAGAACACTAAAAACAATAAAGTGGGATCAGGTGCCATGTACGAAGGTTCCCTTTAGGTAGGTCACTCCGTTGATAATTCCACAGCCAAATCAGTATAAAAGAGTAGATATGAATCCTCGGCACACTAAAGCAAGACGAGAATCAAACACCTGCATGAACCACCATCTGTTTATTTCTAATTGTGTAAAAACATTTTATAATAAAAACTGTACTTAAAACAATAAAAGTATCCCTTTTGCAGATTAGAAATTAAATATCTTAATTAAATCTCATGATTTTAGGAACACATTCGAGAATATCATACAAAAATACAATACAGCTCTTTGTAATATGATTGCAGATTTACGAAAAAAGGACGTTGACCGGTAATCTGGGGATAATTTCTCCTTCGTGGCACCTGCTTCAGTCACTGAAGGTGTCCAATATGAACTGGGATCGTATTCGGTTTCCAGGACGATTAAACACTTGGTATTCTCTAAAACAAATTAAAATCATTACTATATTGGTAACAAACTCTTTTCCCTTTTAAATCACAAATATCATATAAGAGAATTGTTTCTTTTACCATCTTTCTTTGCAGCGGAAGTCGTGGCAAGGACGATTAGAACGACTAGTAGGATAACCAATCCAACAAATGCCAGGAATATTACCAACAGTAGGATCTTCTCCAGTCGGGACCGTTCTTGAAGCCAGTGTCTGTCTTCTTTACTGAAAAAGAAATAGAGTACATCTAATTGTCATAAAAACTAAAAATAATTCACAGGTTACACAACGGGTGCCACGGGTGGGGCAGAAGTTGCTTATCCTTCCGGAGCACCTGAACTCTTCCAAGCTTTCAATTGGGGTTCGTGTTACTTTATGTTTAGTTATAAATGTAACTGCGTGTATTACTGTTTGTAGTTTTGTCTTGTTTTTTGTTTTGGCCACGGTATTATCTGTCTCTGATTTATAGAATTTTGAATGCCCCTTGGTATCTTCTACTTCGCTACTTCCACAAAGATAGTGGTTGCAAGACATTAACGGAAACTGACTTGAGATGATAGGTAGATGCATTTGCCATTATAATTTTTTTGATTTACGTTTTGTATAAAATTGAATCGTATTTCAAAAATTTATATTGAGATTTAGATTGAAATTCCGAACTTTCGACAATTCATGCACTCGATAATTCAAATAATCGTCGATCCAAGCATTCGATCACCCAAATAGCTCGACCATACAATCACTCGACAACCTGAATACTCTCTCATCCGAACAATAGACCACCTGAAAACTATCGAGGAACCCATTCATACATTCCTTTCTATGTCCTTTAAAACTCGAATTGTCCTAACGGGACTTATACCCCCCGTGGCAGCATTTTCGAGGAACAGGAGTTATGTGTGTGACCTTGACCTTGACCTTTGAACCCCAAAATCAATAGGGATCCTCCTTGAGTCATAGGCAACCCATGTGTGAAGTACCAACATTGTAGACCCACAGGTACTTGAGTTATTGTGCGGAAACCAATTTCAAGGAACAGAGTCTTGTGACC
>JACSZP010034274.1:0-20693 GCA_016161895.1 Pinna nobilis
AAACTTCTCTGTCAAATGTTTACAATTTTTGTTAATTCAATGATCTCTTACAAAATTAATTTGATTGTGTAGTTGAAAGCTTTGGTTCCCTTTGTTGTAGGAAACTATTATACAAGTTTGGAACTTTTGTAGCACAAGCTTAGATGTGTAGAATTGGAGATGATACAGATTCCTCATATAAATAAATACTTTTCTGAGACTTAAGATAGTAACAATAATGTAAATAGCCAATATTCCAGTAGATTTTAACCTCCATTATCTTAACAGGCATATGTAAAATGACCGTCTTTATAGGAGTTTCTCATGTTAAAATGGCCTAAAAACAGATTTAGAACACCCATGTGAGGTCAGTTTGATGTTCAAATAATTATTGAACTTTTATGTACATACTTTTATAGACACTTTGTATGTTAAAGAGTATCAGAATTGTTCATATGCCTTTATTGTCCTGTAGTTTTATAGTCTGTGGTTGAGTGATGGTCACTGTATTTCTTTTGTTAACCTGACCAATCTAAAGACTTTAGCTTTAATGTGAAATGTTACAGCTGTTGGCAGGCCTTATCAGGGAGACTTATTTGTTTATCAGTGCTCTTTTTTCCCCTTTAAAATGAAAGATAGAAGTCTGATTAGAAAGCTATATACATGCACTTAAATAGAATGCTGATTGACTCATGCTAGTTCATTTATGGTAAGAAATTCCAGGAAACACCAACAATTATTCTCCTTCCCTTAAAGTTGTTATTTCCAGGTTTTGTGACAAATTACCAACTTTGATACCACTTGTGGTGGCAAAGTGGCATGGACATAAGCAAAATTAAACAGTGTAAGACATCACTTTATTACGATGTTGGAACCAAGCAGACAACTTCTGTGCTCTTTAGTCCCCCGGTAGGGATGTTTTCGGGGGCCTCCGGGGCTTAATTGCTTAACCACTGCACTTCAAAACATTAAGAAGCTCACTCCTGGTCAGCGCGGGTTTTGGCCTCACTGGAAACTAAGTAATTTGATAAGATCTATGTCATAAAGTTTGCCAGTTTACTTGCAGAAGGCCAGTGGTCTCTCCCCAGGTACATTTACACTGGGTTCTCTTTCCGAACAGTAGAAAATGTCCAACACCGTAGGAATGAAAGTTTGTCGAGTAAAAATTCACAAAATGGGGATACTTTGCTTTTAATGACAGAGGAAGATATTCACACTTCCTTGGAAAGAAAAAAAAAGATGTTAAATATTTGTATAGTTCTGCATTGCTTTGCAATTTGCTGGCTTTTCTTTGATATAATTATTATGATAGATGTAGTTTATTTCATGAATTTTCATTGTTGATTTATTTTTAATATTTTTCATGTTTTAAGTGGTAGATGTGATTGCTGTGTCACCATATTTTGTTTTGAATTTTTCACATGAGAAGAAATCCGTTTCTTGTTTCATACTTCAGTGGTTAGAGTGGATCTCATTGGTACTCTTTGTTGTTGAATTGTTGTTTCTGTTTTCTCTGCCCCTTTTCTTGTACTTACCCCGTAGTTTTATACACTTGTTTGTTGTTTTGACCCATTTTTATGAACTCCTATTCAAAGAAACTACAACTTCTCCTGGTTATCCTTGACACTTTTGTTCCCAAGCAAATTATCTGAATAAATGAAGCACCTGAACTACTTAAACATATCTATCATAATGGCCAATAGAATTTGAAAATTCTGTTCTCAGGAAAAAATTATCAGGAAGATAAAGTGTTGGGATTATTGGCATCAGAATTAATAAGGCCAAGCTGCAGGTGTTAGAACTCTTTAGAGACTCAGATGAAAAAATAAACAGTGGGAGCTAGTGGAGATAGCATCTTGTCACTCCTCTGGTTCTAAACCCTTCTGTTGAGTCTCTATATGTGAGAGAGGTTTTCTGTGCTTTCACAGAAGGTCAGTTTTCTTTTCCCTGGTATCAGCATAGGTTTTTCATCTATCAGTAATAACTATAAGTCACCATATGGCAGAGGGATTATCAAATGTATCAAAAAAGGAAGGAAAAATCAAAATATAGAAAATTGTTAATGAATCAGACTGAGCAAAAGACCTAATTTGATTGGTTCATTTTGTGCCATTTTAAGCATCATTGGTGAATAGTGATTTGAAAAAATATCAAATATTGTTAAGTAAATAATTTTGTAATTAGATAATGAGTTTCTCATCACATACAACTTTATATATCAATCTATTCAGCCTTGTATCACTATCTTTTTCTACTGTTTTTCTTTGTAGGATTCCTCTCTTCACTTTTCCCTAGTAGCAGAAAATCAAAGAAAAACTACTTTCCATCCCCTATAATTTCAAATCTTTTAAAAAGTTTTTCTAGTACTTACGTTTTTATTCTGTGTCTTCCTACATTTCTTGTTGATTATTTTTCATAATGGAACTTACCTATGTACTACCATGTGATACTCAATAATGGCGGTGCAGCACTCATGTCTCCAGTAGTGATGGAACAGAACTCTACGTAATCTTCCCGCTGAAATGACACGTGCGCAGGATATCTTCTTCTAGCATCGTTCCATCAATTATAGAAACAATAGTCCTGCACAAACTTTATCAGGTAATACATGGTACATGAATTAGTTCTATTGTGTATGCTTAAGTCACATACCTGCACCCTATGACACCCAGGTTGTGCCAACTTAGCAATCAACGACAACAAAAGTGACCATTTACTGACCGGTGCATTAAGCATATTGTAGAGATATTGTGATAATTAGCCTTTCCTAAATGCTATCTGAGCTACCTTGGCCTAGTGGTTAGCAAGTTTGCCTTGTGATCTAAAGGTCATGAGTGTAAAAATGCTGTGGTCGGCTGTCCCTGTCATTCAGATGAGACAGTTAAAACCAAGGTCCCTTGTCACAGTAGGTTTCGGTATGTTATTGAATCCTCCCTGTTCTATGGCTATAAGCGATGAGCATAGGCTAAATTTGTCACCCTTCACCGGCACACAGGGACATCTCCATTTAAATGAAGGTTCGAAGCTCGCTGTACTTAAACATATAATGTGAGAAAGTTTGCCAGTTTACTTGTGGACGGCTGGTGGTCTCTTCCCAGGTACATTTGTAATCAGGCTCTCTCCACCACCAATAAACACTGGCCACCACGACATGACCGAAAGATTATCGAGTGTGGCGTAAAGCAAAAAACAAACAAAACTCAAAATAGCCTGTGTCTATCCTTCTATGACATCTCCATATGGGGGAAATACATGTGATCTTTAATGAGACATTTAACAACAGTTAAATAAGCTTTGTACATAGTAAAAACCATGAAAGAGGCATTATAAATATACAGTTGTGGTCATTTGTGTCTATTGTTGACCAGTAGACTTCATTTTGATATTTGACCATTACTATCTGATCTCAGTTTTTAGCGAGTCTAATGTGGCAAATCCTAGTGGAGGGTTTTTCTTTATCTAGACGACTAGCCATATTTATGATGAATATTAGTAAGGGTTAAAAAAAATTGAAATTTCTGGTAGATCTATAGTTTGCTGTATGTACAAATATATTCCTTTTAGGTTAGATAAACGTACCATAAAACTTAGATGAGTTGAGCTTTGATGTGTTGAATTTCTTGCTGAGTTAAATTAATCTGAAAGTCCCAAATAATTCCTTATATAATCCTCTAAAATACTACTGGTGACTTGAACTTGTATGAGTGCATTTTCCTGATGTTTCAAATTAATATTTTAGTTTCTTTGTTGTAAAAATGCAAATAACCACTATGAGTAAGTCAAACTTAAAAATTTATCTGTAGGTAGATTTATGGAGTCCTTGTTGACGTTTCCGTGCCTATTTTGCTAGTTTAGGTTTTTCCTCCACACAAGATGTGTAAAGGCAAGGGTTTATATATATATACAGGTGCACTGGTGTATCAATATCACTTAACATGAGGTTAATGTCATATCAGGAAAATACCCCCAAAAGAATTTAAGTATCTTGATCAACATGTAGAGGATAAGTTACCAATGTCTCAAGCTTTTTGAAATGGCTCCTTGAATTTTGAATCATAATTTTTTTCATTGTATTTCAAGTATTGTATAGATCCTAGATGTATCTCTTTGTATGTATTTATCATATTCATCTATGTTATAGATATTCAGATATTAATGGTATACCAAACACTGTATATTCCAAATGTATTAATTGGTATTTTGGATATTTTGTATAAACAATTTTAATTTTTCATTGTACAATCTATTATCTCCAAGTACATGTACACTTATGAAAGTTAACTATTCCTGTCATGAATTTGTATTGTACAATTCACATTGCATGGATAGTATGATTCATGTACATCTGTGACAATCATGATTACACAATGTATATTCACATCTGTGACACTGTCACAATCATGATTACACAATGTAGATTTACATCTGTGGCAATCATGATTACACAATGTAGATTTACATCCGTGACAATCATGATTACCTATGTAGATTTACATTTGTTACAATCGTGATTACACAATATAGATTTATGTCTGTGACAATTATGATTACACAATGTAGATTTAGATTTACATCTGTGACAATCATGATTACACAATGTAGATTCACATTGGTATGGCAATCATGACTACACAATGTAGATTTACATCTGTGACAATCATGATTACACAATATAGATTTATGTCTGTGACAATCATGATTACACAATGTAGATTTAGATTTACATCTGTGACAATCATGATTACACAATGTAAATTCACATTGTTGTGACAATCATGATTACACAATGTAGATTTACATCTGTGACAATCATGATTACACAATATAGATTTATGTCTGTGGCAATTATGATTACACAATGTAGATTTAGATTTACATCTGTGACAATCATGATTACACAATGTAGATTTAGATTTACATCTGTTACAGTTATGATTACACAATATAAATTCACATTACATAAATTGGTTCTTTTCCATTACTAACACCCTATATTTCACATTCTCTGTGTTGTACATATCACAAGTGTACATTTTAATTTTTCAGGTAGGCATTCTTTACTTTTTGGGGTTTTTAGATATCAGTACAAAAAACAAGTGATTGTCCTCATAAAAGGAGGGTATGGACATTTGTGGATTATCAGCCAATCATAAATTTTCATGGAGAAAAGCCCTCAGAATAAATATGACAAGCTTCAGGATAGTAAATCATTTGTAAATCAGACATGACACAAAGTCTGTGCTGTTCTAATTATCTCCCTTTGATTGCAGGATGATAGTAAAGGTTATCACTATGTCATTAGACTATTTCTTTATTGGTCTGATTTTCAATCTTTCTCTCACACTTTCATTTTACTATATATTTATCCCCTACTGACAGCATTATTCTGTTCATACAGGGATTTTTGTGTCTGAATGAATTCGCTGTTGAATACAGTTATACCTCGCTAATCAAGACATCTTTGTTCACAAGAAAATTGTTGGGGTTAACGCAGGATCCATATTACTGAAACGTACCTACCGATTAATGAGTCCAGACTGTGTTTAACCATGTAATCATGATTATTCTGATTATGCCTTGAATCTGTGTTTTATTGACATTCATATTATGTGGCTATGGTATAAATGTGTTATTTATGTACATGTATATACGTCATTTATTATTTTTAGGTTTTACTGTACAAGTACGGCTCTGTAAAAAGAGTTTTCAATACTGATTGCTTTATATGTTCGTGGAGTCAAACTACAATAATAAGACACAAATTACCATGGTGACCTTGTGTACTCAAATATAATGTTCTGTAGACAACTCACATGAGTGAACAGATATTTCAAAAATGGTTCTTCAAATACCAAAAAAAAAATTAAAGAAAATGAGATGATGAAATACAAGCACCCGGTATATGCAGCCTGAGAAAAGGGAGGTAACTTGTATTTCATCTCTGTATATATTTTTAAGTTTTCATTTTTTTTTTGCGTTAGAGATTATGTCACAAATTCTTTATAATTTTTTAAATCTGTATCTTCAGTATTATACAATTCATTATTTGCAAATGGAGCACCTGATTATTTCAATAATAAACAAATGATACAATGGAGTTGGCCTATAACAAATCTGCCTACAGTAAAAATTCAGCTTTTCAGCAACTTTCCTAACAACTATCGCAAGGTCAAGGCCACTAGGTTACATGTTTTAATATAAAAACGTAATCATTGACAGGGTGAAGGTATGTTTAATATATGGAAGCCCAGTTCCTTTTAAAACTGTAAGAGAACTCTGCTCTGCTCTGATGGGTGGACAGGACTAAGGAATAGTCTTACAGGATGATTCCCACATACCCTCAAAATTTTGATTGAAATGGAGGGGGGGGGAATACACCAAATTAGAATTTTACCAAAAACGTTAGTCGATATATACACTTAAAAAGCTTTATTTTTCAGAGATTTTACAAACTGGTAGCTAGACCAAAAATTACATGTTGATGAAGAGATCAAATGAGCACATGTTCTTTGAGTGTTTTTGCAAACTAAATATAATTAGATCCTAACAAAGTTAACCCATTCACCCCTAAAGACACATTTGGGTTTGTCTACATCATTGATTTAAGGTAGAGTCCATTCTATTTCAGGGGTTAATGAGTAAAATGATTACAGATGTGTATTCTGTGCCATATTTTTTCAAATCTGTACCTGTTAAACTTGAACTCAAATAAATTTATATTGACAGAAGATAGTAAACCTCAGATTTGCAAATCTTTAAAAAAAAATTACATGTGGGAGACTCTAAGATACATTAAGACTTAAAAGGAAAATTAAAGTCTTTTGTGGAGGAGATATGCATTTCTTCTAAAGAAATTATGACATTTTTACCAAAAAAAATTTGGACTTCCTTTTTATGGGGGAGACATGACAAGTATGGTATGCCTGTAAGACAAATAAACAATGCTTATAACAACAAATGAGGTCTGTAACAAATGAGGCCTATAACAAACTGAAGTTTTTCCCCTTTTTGATTTTGTTATTGGTCAGCTCCTCTGAATCATCACGATTATAATCAATGGATAAGTAAAAACTATAATTGAAGTTATAATTATGCTGTAGAAATCATGTATTATATTTATGCTGTCTAAAATGCTTTGGTAAATAGGTGTTGGATATATCTGTGTAAGCAAGTTCTGTTGGTTTTGTATGCTTCTGTCCTTGTTATTTAGATTTGCTTGTAAGTTACAAGATGTAGTCATACAACTTGAGTAGAGTACTGTATACTTTGGATATTTTTGCTCCTGGTTATTTTCACTCCTTAGTTAAGTCTCATGGATGACTGTGTCAATACTTCATTTATGTAGCTTGAATATTTCAAATTAGAACCTCATCAACAAAGTTGAGGGGGGAGGGGAGATACTGGGTCTCTCTACAGCATAACCACCATTTCTTGGCCTCTTTCTAAGATACATTTACTTCAAACATGAATTCAAACATAAATTGGCCATGACCTTAGAATCAAAAGCGCAAGTCAAAGAGGAAAGGTGTTGCGGATTAGAGAGAGGGGGTGCTCACCCTTTCAGGGCATTTCTAGTTAATTCTGAATTCATGATCACCTAAGAATGATTGTGGAAATAACAAGATGGCACCAAAAATGCCCTAGTATACGGTAGATGTTATCTATTGCTTCTGTGTTTGTGAGAAAGTGATTTGTTTGTGTGTGATATAATTTATTGTGAAGAAGACTGAGTCTTACATTCACTTATTATGTATGATTCTTTATTTTGTTTTGTTAAATTCTTTATTGTAACTCTAAAAAAAAAATGGTCTTGAAACCAAATGAAAAATGGATAGCGATTCGAATTATGGTAAACAAAGTGGTCTTGTTCCACAAATAATTATTCAGGTTTAATCTCTCACAGCCGGGAGTCAATCATATTGGACTGTCTTATTTTTTGTGTATTCTATGAAAAAAGGCTACATATTTTTATTACAATTTAACTGATGATACCCATTATTATATTTGGTCATGTAATTTTCTTGTCCTTATTTCTTTAATGGAACTATTGCATGTACCATGTAGTAGCCCATAACATTTGTGCAGGGCTATAGTGTCTCCAGTGGTGAGGGAACGTAACTCGGTGTAATCATCCCGCTGAAATGTTAGCACAGGATATCATCTTCTTGCATCATTCCATCACTAATAGAAACAATAGTCCCGCATAAACACTATGAGGTATTATGTGGTACATGACTTAGTCCCATTGCTGTTTAGATTTCAAAGACTTTTGATGAGCCCTTTAAGTATTACAGGATTATTATGAAACAGACCCCTTTTTGTAATGATTTAGTTTGTATGATATGACAGAAAATATGTGTATTTTTATAGGAAAATAAAGTGCGTATGAACCTGAACACTGCCTAATGTTTGTCTGATTTTTAGATCACCTGAGTCAAAGGCTCAAGTGAGCTATAGTTATAGCCCATCATCTGTTGTGATGTCCATTGGTATACATTTCACATTTTTGACATCTTCAGAACCAATGCAGGTATTTTGATGCAACTTACTCAGGGTCCCTAATAGGTTCTTTAGCTCACCTGAACCAAAAACTCAAGTGATAGTGATAGCACATAGAACTTCTTCTTAAGAATCACCAGGGAATTTGATGGTCCCCCACAAGTGTTTGTGTTTTTGGTTAGTTGGAAAAAGGGGTGGACTCAAATAGGTCACAGAGGTTACACTCTTTTCAGAAACTTCCTCAGGAAAGCTGCATATATTGGAAAAACTGAATACATCTGAGTGATATAAAAGGATGTGTGGGGAAGTGTTGTTGATTTTGATTGCATTTTATTGAAATCAGATTTTGACACCCTTTTGTTTTCAATCTCTGTCCATTATGCTCATGTTGCTCAGGTGCCTGCTTAAGCCTGTTTGTTCCTCTTGTCAGTATGAACAATATGATCAACAAAACAAAGCTGAATATTTCCAAGTTTTTAACTTTAACCCCAAGTATCAAAAGAGAGTGCTCCTTGCTGTTATGAAAGATGAAAAGAATTGTATGTGAAGTCCACTTGAGTGAAATCAGAGGCCTCCACAGCCACATAGAAAATTACACTTTAAGCCATTAAGTCTCTCATCTCCTGTCCAGGCAGGTGCATGCCTCACTGGAACCTAACCCTATCAACACTGTAGACTGAACTGGTCTTACATCAGAAATGAATATACCATTCTGATACCTGGGGTTGAAAGGGTTAATGTGATTATGTGATAAAATTTCCTATGTTACTATCAAATGGCTGGAGGTCTCCCAAGATATTTGAGGCCACCGGAAGTAGTGGTATACATTTTTGGAGTCAGTGGGTCAAGGTCTTTCGAATAAAAAAAGAATTTTTGAAATCGGTGATAAAAAATATTTTGGCGCGAAAACATGGAAAAATTAAGTTTTTTAACTTTGACCTTTCCTGCTGACCTTATCCTTGACCCGACCTCACTGAAACTTGGTGGGTGTTAGTTTCTCGACATGCCCCGTCTATCTAAAAAAGAATTTTAAAAATCGGAGACAAAAAGGTTTTTGACCATAAAAAAACCTAAGGCTATAGCCTTAGATTTTCTTTTGGTCAAAAAACCTTTTGTCTCCAATTTTTAAAATTCTTTTTGTATTTGAAAGGTAAATCCTTCAGACCACAGGATCTGAGTTTTGGGTGACCTATGACTATTAATAAGGTCACAGTGAGGCTTCAAAGTGACCCCTTGGGACCCATTTTTGGGGTCAAAAATTTTTTTGTTTCCGATTTCAAAATTGTATTTTGCATAAGATAGCCCCATGTCTGCCCTATCAATAAATGCAAATATCATATCCATCTCGTCACTACATAGGGCGTGGCAGGGTCCAAAACTGATCCCCCCTCATCATGTTATGAAATGCTAATTTTTGACATACCCCTGTAATTTTTAATAATTTATTTCAAACCCTTACATTTTTTTTTGAATTTTTCTAATAGATACCCTTGCCGTCCGGTTAAAAATTGAGTTATCGCCCCTTGAAACCGTGGCAGAGATTAACCAGAAAATGACTACTTGAGCATATTCAAGGTCAAATTTTTCAATTATTTGAAGGACAATATAGACAAACATTATTTCGCTGGAAAGGTCAATGTCAGTGCTTATCACATGCCAAAGGACAACTCCTGGAACTGACTGGTTTGTCTGTTATGGATGTTCAAATGGAACAACCCCCCTTTTTGACCAACTTTGACCTTACATTGTGACCTTATTTGAGGTCACCGGAAGTAGTGGTATACATTTTTGGAGTCAGTGGGTCAAGGCCTTTTGAATAAAAAAGAATTTTTGAAATCGGTGATTAAAAATATTTTGGCGCGAAAACATGGAAAAATTAAGTTTTTTAACTTTGACCTTTCCTGCTGACCTTATCCTTGACCTGACCTCACTGAAACTTGGTGGGTGTTAGTTTCTCGACATGCCCCGTCTATCTAAAAAAGGATTTTAAAATCGGAGACAAAAAGTTTTTTGACCATAAAAAAAATGTAAATATCATATCCATCCCGTCACTAAATAGAGCGTGACAGGGCACCAAAGTGACCCCCCCCCCCTCATCATGTTATGAAATGCTAATTTTTGACATACCCCTGTATTTTCAATAATTTATTTCTTACCCTTACATTTTTTAAATTTTTCTAATAGATACCTTTGCTGCCCGATTCAAAATTGAGTTATCGCCCCTTGAAACCGTGGCAGAGATTAACCAGATAATGAGTACTTGAGCATGTTCAAGGTAAAATTTCTCAATTATTTAAAGGACAATATAGACAAACTATACCTCATTGGAAAGGTCAATGTCAGTGCTTATCAAACGCCAAAGGACAACTCCTGGAACTGACCGGTTTGTCTGTTACGGCGGTTCAAATGGAACAACCCCCCTTTTTGACCATCTTTGACCTTATTTGAGGTCACCGAAAGATGTGGTATATATTTTTGGAGTCGGTGGGTCCAAGGCCTTTCGAATAAAAAAAGAATTTTTGAAATCGGTGATAAAAAATATTTTGGCGCGAAAACATTGAAAAATTAAGTTTTTTAAACTTTGACCTTTCCTGCTGACCTTATCCTTGACCCGACCTCACTGAAACTTGGTGGGTGTTAGTTTCTCGACATGTCCCGTCTATCTAAAAAAGAATTTTTAAAATCGGAGACAAAAAGATTTTTGACCATAAAAAAACCTAAGGCTATATATAGCCTTAGATGTTTTTTGGTCAAAAAACTTTTTTGTCTCCGATTTTAAAAATTCTTTTTTTATTTGAAAAGTCAATCCTTCAAACCACAGGATCTGAGTTTTGGGTGACCTTGGATTACAGTGAGGTTTCAAAGTGACCCCCCTGAGATCCATATATGGGGTCAAAAAGAATTTTGTCTGCGATTTCAGAATTTTTTTTTTGTGCATATGATAGCCCCATGTCTACCCTATCAATAAATGAAAATATATCATTCCCGTCACAAAATAGGGTGTGACAGGGTTCCAAAGTTACCCTCCTCATCATGTTATGAAATGTTAAATTTGACATACCCCTGTATTTTTTAATAATTTATTTCTAACCCTTACAATTTTTTTTGAATTTTTCTAATAGATACCTCGCCGTCCGATTCAAAATTGAGTTATCATCCCTTAAAACCGTGGCAGAGATAAACCAGAAAATGAGTACTTGAGCATATTCAAGGTCAAATTTTTCAATTATTTGAAGGACAATATAGACGAACTATACTTCGTTGAAAAGGTCAATGTTGGTGCTTATCACTTGCCATAGGACAACTCCGAAAACCGACCGATTTGTCTGTTATGGCTGTTCAAATGGAACAACCCCTCTTTTTAACCATTTTTGACCTTACATTGTGACCTTATTTGAAGTCACCGGAAGTAATGGTATACATTTTTGGAGTCAGTGGGTCAAGGTCTTTCGAATAAAAAAAGAATTTTTGAAATCGGTGATAAAAAATATTTTGGTGCGAAAACATGGAAAAATTAAGTTTAAATTTTAACTTTGACTTTTCCTGCTGACCTTATCCTTGACCTGACCTCACTGAAACTTGGTGGGTGTTAGTTTCTCGACATGACACGTCTTTTTAAAAAAGAAAATTTAAAATCGGAGACAAAAAGTTTTTTGACCTCTTAGATTTTTTTTTGGTGAAAACTTTTTGTCTCCGATTTTAAAAATTCTTTTTGTATTTGAAAGGTCAATCCTTCAAACAACAGGATCCGAGTTTTGGGTGACCTTGGACTATTAATAAGGTCACAGTGAGGCTTCAAAGTGACCCCCTGAGACCCATTTTTGGGGTCAAAATTGTTTTTTGCATATGATAGCCCCATGTCTGCCCTATCAATAAATGTAAATATAATTTCCATCCCGTCACTAAATAGTGCGTGACAGGGTCCCAAAGTGACCCCCCCCCCCTCATCATGTTATGAAATGTTAATTTTTGACATACCCCTGTATTTTTTAATAATTTATTTCTAACCCTTACAATTTTTTTTGAATTTTTGTAATAGATACCCTTGCCGTCCGGTTCAAAATTGAGTTATCGTCCCTTGAAACCGTGGCAGAGATTAACCAGAAAATGAGTACTTGAGCATGTTCAAGGTCAAATTTTTCAATTTTTTGAAGGACAATATAAAAAAAACTATACTTTGTTGGAAAGGTCAATGTCATTGCTTATCACATGCCAAAGGACAACTCCCGTAACCGACCGGTTTGTCTGTTATGGATGTTCAAATGGAACAACCCCCCTTTTTAACCAACTCTGACCTTACATTGTGACCTTATTTGAGGTCACCGGAAGTAGTGGTATACGTTTTTGGACTACTTGAGCATGTTCAAGGTCAAAGGAGAGAATGCACAGCGATAGAATTCAGGGCACTTTTGATGATTCATAGTAGCAACCGTGGGAAGTTTATAGTTAAAGAAAAACATTTTGCCAAACAGGGAACCAAAAATTGTAAAATTCATATACAAAATACCAATAAGTTATCTTCGAAAGCTCTTCAGACTGCAGAAAAACAGATTTTGAGAAGTATCCCTAAATGGAATATGTGGTCCCTCCCCTTACTTGTGTGGCCTAGTGGTGAAAGTCACATGACAAATAATGAGGTCAGATCAATCCCAGAAATGATGTATTCATTTTCCCCAGGATTATTTATATTCCATTGAAAATTGTATAGAACAAAACACCATAACACAACATTGATAACAGAATGACCATTTATTTTTGTAAATAACTGTAAGCCTAAACTATTTTAACTGTTACAAAGTACAAAGATCTGCCCTGTAGATAATGAACAACATAATGACAACCAGTGTAGTTGTCTCATCTCTGTTACAACTATACAACAGACAATACCCTTCTGGTTGTAAGGAGATGATCACATAATAGCAGATAATATACATACCAGTCAACTGTGCAACGGAGTAGCACAAATATAGTACAATGTTACAATACTAAATACCAGTCAACTGTGCAACGGTGCAGTAGCACAATGTTACAATACTAAATACCAGTCAACTGTGCTATGGTGTAGCACTAACAATACTACATACCAGTCAAGTGTGCTACAGTGTAGCGCAAATGTAGCACAATGTTACAATACTACATACCAGTCAATTGTTCTGCAGTGTAACACATCAATAGTCAAATGTACTAGTGTAGCACAGATGTAGCACAACACAAAAGTAATGCAATTCTACATACATTTACCAGTCAATAGTGCTAAAATGTAGCACAATATTATAAAATATGTACCAGTCAATAGCACTACAACATAGCACAATATTACATTATTATGTACTAGTCAACAGTGCTACAATGTAGCAAAATGTTTCAACACTACATGTACATACCATTCAGTAGTGCTAAAATGCAGCACATTGTTACATTTAGCAGTCGATAGTGCTACAATGCAGCACAAATTTACATCTACCAGTCCATAGTGCTACAATGCAGCACCATATTAAATGTGCTAGTCAATAGTGCTACAATGTAGCACAATGTTATAATATGTACCAAACAATAGTGCTACATTGTGTACAATGTAGCACAATGTTACAACACTACATATCATTAAGTAGTGCTTAAACTCAGCACAATGTTACAACAATATACAAAATGAAGTAGAGAATTATACATCTTAAGCCTTATCTGGACGACACAGACCTAGGTGATGTTGGTCTGTATTGACCGATATGGACCCAGGACACCAGGTCAAGTCAAAATTATATTCAATGGAACTGGTAAAATGAATTAGCACAGAAAAACAGAGGCAAAACCAGCCAAAATAATTGATACAGCTACAGAACTTGATGCACATGTACAAAATATAAAACGTTTGTAAGGTATAGAGGACTAAGTCAGGCAGGCCAAATGAAAAATAATGACTATTTTCAAAACTTCATAAAAAATTAAAAAGTATGCCATTTGTTAAATGGAAAAAGATGAATGTGGGGTAGGATACATTTCTTAAAGTGAATAATTTAATTATGTAACAATAAAGTCTGGACAAAGCCCAAATCTCCTGTACTTTAAAAGTCAGGAATGGACCACGGATAGAAATCAAATTTAATAAATATGTCACGATTACTTACTTTAACTACATACTCTTTTAATGTGTCATCTAATTCCTTGATAGATAGATTAAAGGTGAATATTTTTGGACATTAAAAAGCTGTTTTGCTCTGATACAGTAATTTCATTTAAATGCAAATCCTAAAATTCACTTCCACATCAAATGGGGGGGGGGGGGGGGGGGGGGGGGGGGGCTCTAAAAGACAAAGAGAAACAATAAACTCAGCTCTTCAAATTCAGATGCTACATCCATATCTTAGATTTTGTTTTGGACAATTTTTAATAACTAGTTATTGTTTTGGACAGTTTTTAATAACAAGTTATTGTTTTGGACAGTTTTTAATAACTAGTTCTTGTTTTGGACAGTAATTAATAATTAGTTATTGTTTTGGACAGTTTTAATAATTAGTTATTGTTTTGGAAAATTTTTTATACCTAGTTATTGTCTTGGACAGAATTTTACCACATCATGATCCACCAGGCGCCATTAGTCCAGGACAAATATATCTCCAGGGTGTCCATCATGAATATGGTAGTTATGTTACTCTTACAATGTATGTGCAAAGTCCATCTTATCAAAGGTATTTAACCCATCCTCCCCTAAAGATACATTTGAATTCACCTTCATCATTGTTCAGGGAAGAGTCTATTGTTTTTCAGGGGATAATGGGTTGATTTAGTGATCTACACTATATACAACTACTCAGAAAAGTCTACATATACATGTACAACAGATTTAACAATAATGGAATTTTCACAAGAAAAAAAACAGCACACATTTTAATATACATACAAATCTGCCCATTTGATTGAGAACAACAACAGCATGAATGTGAACAAGAGTTAATTATGCTTTTCTGCACCTTGTAATATAAAATGAACGTGACAACAATTATGTACACAATGATGGGCAGGCTAAAATCACGTAACATAAACAGAACTTCAATATTTGGTGAGGAAATACTGCTCCCCTACTTGGAAAAACACTGCCCTACAGAAAGACTCATACTGAAAAGAAACGACCTGCAAAAATCAGCACTGATGTCAAGTTCTGGAAATTCTATTTTACCAGATGTTTAATGTTGGGCATGTCATTTTTTTTTCCTGGTAATTGTTAAAATCATTGGACATTTTTCTGGTAATTGTTAAAATCATTGGACATTTTTCTAAGTTCAAGGGATGCAACTCTATCAAAAATTGTTTGATGCTAACCAAATACAGATTTGACCTAGATTTTCTACTGCTGCTGAGATAAACAACAAGCTGTTGCTTGCTGTCAAACAAAATGACCTAACAAGCTACCAATGGATAGTGACAAAGCAATACACCCCTCCTTCTATAAAGGGGCCACAAAAATAGCAAAGGATAAAAAGGGTTATTTCATTCCAGTATGATTTTTCTTAGTGTTTACCCAAGGTATTTACAAAGTTTCTCTCAGCAAATATCCAGCTTCTATGTTATATGTTTGACAAAACAAAGTGATAGATCCAAAATCTTTACAAGTTATGACAATGAATATGTTGGTGATGACTAAGTTCTTATCTTGATGTGAAAACACAAATGTCTAGTTATTTACAACATAACACATAAGTCAGGAAATCTGAATATAGTCTAACCTGCTTTAGTGACCCACTGAATTAAAGGACTACCTGTCTTATGTGACCTAAATGTATGGTCCCTAAAATGGCTTTTCCTATTCTTGGCACAAATTTGAAATATTGGCATACATAGTGAGGAGCATAGGCAGACGTTGAACTAAAGAACTAGCTGGCTGCTGTACTATAAGAATTACATTTAATTTTGATAATGGACAGGTGCTTTGTTAAAAGTCTGCATATATCTATAAAAAAATCATAATGCCAAATGTGAAATCTTGATTTTAAATATCATGGTTATGCAAAAGGTCACTGACTTATTCTAATTCACAGGACCTGGAGTTGTATTTGCATAGAAATGTCCACTTAGGATTAGGTTTTAATTCTTCCTGTAACTTCTGAGTTAAACATGTCAAGGTCAATGACAAAGGTCATAGAGATTATCAATCCTACGTCATGGAGCAAAGTTCTTGCTTATGTAGTGAAGGTCATGGATACTAAATATAGAACATATACCCATGTACAATAAAGTATTCAGCTTTATACATCTAACCAATGTGAGAGGTAAGAATAGATTGGCAACTTGTTTGTATAGACAGATTCACTTTAAGCACAAAACCTATTATTTTGTTTTTATAAAATGACAAAGAACACAATTTTGTTTTCATAAAATGACAAAAATCATTATTCAGTATTGACAGAATGACAAAAAAAAAAGAATAATTTCAAGTCAATGATCTGACAAATAATCATAACTCTGTACAGATAACACAAAATCAGTATTCATTATGAATGGACTGACAAAAATCAACACTGAATTGATATACTAACAACAAACAAATAAGTATGGACAGACTGAAATATATACATGTATATCAAAGCCCTTACTTACAAATTGTACAAGGACTAGCTCAACACACAACAAGTCAAATTTAGCATTATCGTATTCACACAAGTACAAATGTGCAATCGTACAGAAAATACATATACATGTACTTGACAAAATTTAAGAGTTTTGTTCATGTGGCGAATTTGTTAGTCAGCTGACAAGAAGTAATACCATGGAACCGAACAAATAGACAACCTAACATAGAAGTACAACTCACAGTAACCCATTGCCCCCTGATGCCACAATTAAGCAGGCCTTTTCATTGATCGGAAGAGTCAATTTTAAAATTTCAGGGGTCATGAGTTAAAGACCATCAAAACTCTGTCTTTTTATGTCCCTGTCGTATATTTTGTTTTGTTTTCACTTTCTGCCACACTCGACAATCTTTCAGTCATATGGTAGAGAACCCAATTACAAATGTACACAGGGAGAGAAAATCAGCCTTCCACAAGTAAACTGGCAAATTTTCTCACATAATCAACTTAGGTTCAAGCAGGGCTCAAACCCGCACTAACCAGAGGTGAGAGACTGAGTTGTTAAAAATGCAATGCTCTAACCATACAGCCCCCCACCCTCCTTTGTCATATACATGTGTTATGGCCAGAGGCATATCATGTTATTAATATTCCATCCTTCCACCTTAGTGTCCATTCACATTCTCTGTCGAATATGAAAGTTTTAAACTGAATAGATCTGTTACAAAAATATGCAAATCAAAATCATATTTTGTTGGGTTCAAAAAGTTTTTGGAAGATTTATAACCCTTAGACTTAGAAAATTTCATAGAATTCAGTTACTAGATTTTAGTGCCATTGGGGGGCATTCACTTCATTGACACATCTAGTTACCATCACAATAAGAACAACAGGTGATTTGGACATTACTGGACTCAACCTAGCTTATCAGATCTTCTTTAACCAGTCACCCAGGTGGTCATTACAGCATGATCCCATTGTGAACACATTTCCTCCAGGCTTTTGTTAACAGTTTAGACCTTACTGAGGTAAGGGAAGTGTCGGGGTGTCCGAGTAACGTAGTGGTTAGCGCACTCGTTTCTCACCAATGCGAACCGGGTTCGATCCTCGGATCCGCCTAGGTAGTATGTGAGATGGTATGGTTGGTCGCCAGCTCGGACACGTGGGTACTCCGGTTTCCTCCCACAGCAAGGACCCCCTCACGCCACGATCAGAGCCAACGAGAGACATTAATATAAGTTATTTGAACTTGTTTGTTAATTGTTGTAAAATAAATAAAGTTTAAACTTTTTTTTTAAGGGAAGTAACTCTTATTAGAGTATGTGAGATATTACTGTAGCACTATAGTCCTTGGTTCTTATAATAATATACAGAAGTAGTATCACTGTAAATACAGACTGATTATGATATACATGAATGTCAGGTGAAGAAGTCATAATAAAAACAATGAGAAATGAAATACCTTAAAACAGTACCAAAATTACTGTGAAACATTGTGTACATGCATATCAGAGGCTAGAAAATATTGTTTGTGCTCCAAAAATACATAGCACACAAAAAATCATAAGATATTGTAAAACAATCTGTAAAACTTAAATTGTCTTGTAAGATTTTGTAAAATTTCTTTAAATATAATAAATATTGAATTAAAACTCTTGTGAGGAAACAATGTAATTTGATAGATCTTGCCTAGTGTACTTGTATGTATGGAGATGAAACAGATATAATTACTCTACTATGATGAACATAAGTCAGATGAAAAGAATCCTACAGTACAAATTAGCACAAATAAAACTTGCATTGATCAAGATATAATTGATACATTGATAAAATGAAATCTATCACAAAACCCATGTTCCAGGTAAAATGAAATCTACATATAGACCAACCCCCTCTTTCTTATATTCTCTCATGATCACATTGAAAAAAAACCCATGTCACAGATTGACACAGATCTTCATGCTGATGTAATTACCTCCCTATTTTATGTTTTATTCAAATGCTCAGGTTTCTAATGCAAAGGGTTTCCCGGATACTGCTGTTATACTTGCCTCCCTGTATTTTGAAATTACAAAATCATTCTGAAAATCAGCTTATGTGTAGCTGATTTGTTTACCTCCCTCTTTTATTAATTTAAAGCACAAAATATAGAGAATAGGCTAAATATGAAATCATGTCTTCAAATCAGTTAAATGTGTGAGGATTTCATTTCATTTCCTTTTAAAATTCAAAATCAGTAACCTACAGAATGATACTACATAAAGGTAATACTACGACAACCAACTATACACAACGATTTACAAATAAATATCGCCTTTTATCACACAGTTATTTTTATCAAAGTTCGAGCTTAGTAAATTGATTTTCCTTTCCTCCTCAGACATTTTGCCCATTCCATTTCTATACGGTTTATGCAGTGGAGTCAATATTCCCTCCGTCCACGCTTTGTCAGAATTGACCACAACTTTTTCGCCCGTTTCATATCCCAACAGTTTCACTTGCACGGGCTTCACATTGTCCAACTCGTCACAACCAACCACAAAGTTTTTCTGTGCCGACAGCCGTCTGCGATGGAATTTATATGCACAAAACACAAATAACAGTAAAAGCACGAGTACCATGAAAGCCAGCACACAGATGATGACTGTGGTATTTTCATTGCTACTGTGTGGATCTGAAAAAAGAAACAAAAAGTGATGTGTAGAGAAAATATACAGCTTAGGGAGGGGGTCAAAATAGCACATGGAAAGTGATAGCACTTGTCAGACAATTTTCACAAGTTACTAACTCATATTTAGATACTACAGTCAAACCTGTTTTAAGAGACTAACCAAGGTAAGGAGCAAAAAGGGTCACATATGACAGGTGGTCTCTTAATCCAGGTGATTTATATAGGAAAAAGCATTTGGGAACCACTCATGTAGGTCGCATTAGACAGGTTTTCCTTTAATTCAGTGGGTCACTAAGGCAGGCTAGACTGCACTTGCAGAAAAACCTCTTTAACGGTAAATTGCTCAAAAACAGGATGCAAGATGTGTGGGGCTGCCATGTCCTAGTGGTTAGCATGTTCACCTTCTGATTGTGAGGTCATGAGTTCAAATCCGAGCCACGCTACCGTTGGCCGTCCCTGTCTTTCAGATGAGACAGTAAAAACCAAGGTCATGTGTCACAGCAGGTGTTAGCATGTTAAAGAACCCTTCCTGTTCTAAGTCGACAAGTGCTAAGTATAGACAAAATGTCTTGCCCCTCACTGGCACATGGTGGTATTTCCATATAACATTGTATCATTAGTTTAAACTGTATTTTTTTATTTAGTCAAACAAATACATGAATATAGTAAAGATACAGCAAATGAGAAGGAAAACAAGCCAAATCACTTATAACAATTCCTGTCTCATGAAAACTGGAACATTAAACAACAATACAACCAAACAATCAAGAGAGAGATGTGGAGGAGATGATCTGGTCCCCTTCTGCAGGCCAGTCAGGAACTAGTACAGCAACTCATCCCAACCAAAGCAACAAGTCTAAATGTTTGATATACGGTGGAACCTGGCCTAAAGAACACCTCACTAATCAGACCAACAAATTGGACCAATTTGAGCCAGTCACTTGGGTGGTCTTAATAGTGAGGTTCCACTGTACTTAGGA